>JBBYHO010416925.1:0-11595 GCA_038382025.1 Adansonia gregorii
AATTTAGACTAAAAAATGTTTTGATTAATTTTAAAGTCTAAATTCATAATTTGATATGTGTTTTAACCTTTCATGATACAAAGAAAAGAGTTAAAATCGAGTTTTGGATCAATAGTGGATGAGTCAAAATTGCCCGGACCATAAAAATAGCCTGCAGGTATCGATGCATTGCATAATGAATCGATACATTGGGCCCAAAACCTTGATAGTATCAATACAATGAGCATTGTATCGATACCATGATCACTGTATCGATACTATGAACCCTTGTATCGATACCATGAACCACTGTATCGAGACAAGTTGATTTGTATCGATACATTCCTTTACAGAACGCATATTTAGGTCCTGGCATGGTCCAGTATCGATACATGAGTTCCTGTACCGATACAGGGGCTTTTTATATCGATACAGATACATGCTGTATCGATACAAATGATGACATTTCAAATTTTGGCGGGTTGGAGGATTGTATCGATACATGAGAACCATGTATCGATACACCTAAGTAAAATTGTGAATTTTCTTAATTCCTTTGTCCTTAGGATACCTCAGACTACATCCCTTGGTGCCACATCTTTGTATTTACCTTTGATATGATCCCTAGGCCTTCTTGACATCCTTAAAAGCTTTTTTCCCAGGCGACAACGTCCCCTTTTACGTCGATGCTCCAGATTGTTAAAAAAAAATAGCCCGGACAAAATAAGGTGTCTACAATTGCAAATATCCAACTTTGTCTATTTTCATGGATGAACTTTGATTATGAGGAAAATGGTGGAAAGAAAAGCTTTTCTTACAAATCAAAGCATCTATATCATGTATCACAATGTGGAGAACATGATTGTAGTGCCAATAACAAAAAGATTGAAGAGTATTGTGAGTATCTACGTTTGTCTCATTTCATGGATAAACTTTGATTATAAGGAAAATGGTAGAGAGAAAAGCTTTTCTTGCAAATCCAAAGCATCAATATCATGTATCCCAATGAGGAGAACATGATGTTAGTGCCTATAACAAAAAGAATAGAGATTATTATAGGAATTCAAGTTTTTCTCCTTTCATAGGTGAACATTAATCATGAGGAAAGTAGTGGAAAATAAAGCTTTTCTAGCAAATGCAAAGCATCAATATCGTGTATCCTAATGTGTAGAACATGATTGTAGTGCCACTAACAACAAGAATGGAGATTATTACAAGGATCTAAGTTTGTATCATTTCCTGGATAAATAGTGATTATAAGGAAAATGGTCTTAAGAAAAGTTTTTCTTGCAAATCCAAAGCATCAATATTGTGTACCCCAATGTGGAGAACATGATTGTAGTGCCTAATCACAAAAAGAATGAAGATTATCATGGGAATCAAGTTTGACTCACCTCATGGATGAACTTTGATTATAAGGAAAATGGGGAAAAAATGCTTTTCATGCAAATCCAAAGCATCGATATCACGTGTCCCAATATGGAGAGCACAATTACAGTACCAATAACAAAATGAATAAGGATTATTTCGAGTGTCCAAGTTTGTCTTATTTCACGAATAAACATTAATTATGAGGAAAATGGTGGAAAGAAAAGCTTTTCTTGCAAATCCAAAGCATCAATATCATGTATCCCAATGAGGAGAACATGATTGTACTACCTATAATGAAAAGAGTGGAGATTATTTCGAGTATTAATGTTTGTCTAATTTCATGAATAAGCATTAATTATAAGGAAACCGGTGGAAAGGAAAGCTTTTCTTACAAATCCAAAGCATCAATATCGTGTATCAAAATGTGGAAAGCATCATTGTAGTGCCTAATCACAAAAAAATGGAGATTATTACAATATCCAACTTTGTCTCTTTTCATGGATAAACTTTGATTATGAGAAAATGGTGGAAAGAAAAGCTTTTCTTACAAATCCAAAGCATCTATATCATGTATCATAATGTAGAGAACATGATTGTAGTGCCAATAACAAAAAGAATATAGATTATTTTGAGTATCAAAGATTGTCTCATTTCATAGTTGAACATTAACCGTAAGGAAAATGGTAGAAAAAAAAAGCTTTTCATGCAAATCCAAAGCATCAATATCGTGTATCCTAATAAGGAGAACATGATTATAGTGCCCATAATGAAAAGAATGGAGATTATTATGAGTATCGAAGTTTATCTCATTTCATGGATAAATATTAATTATATAGAAAATGATGGACAAAAAACCTTTTCTTGCAAATCCAAAGCATCAGTATCACGTATCCCAATAAGGAGAACATGATTGTAGTCCCCATAACAAAAAAAAACAAAGATTATTATGAGCATCCAAGTTTGTATCATTTCATCAAAAAATAGTGATTTTGTGGAAATGGTGGAAGGAAAAGCTTTTCTAGCAAATCCAAAGTACCGATATCGTGTAACCCAAAGTGGAGAACCTTTTTGGAATGCCAATAACAAAAAGAAAGAAGATTATTACAAGTATCTGAGTTTGTTTTATTTCATGGATGAACTTTGATTTTAAGGAAAATGATTAAAAGAAAAAGCTTTTCTTGCCAAAAGAAAGAATCAATATCATGGATCCCAATGTGAAAAACATGATTGTAGTGCCAATAACAAAAAGATTGAAGATTATTGCGATCATCTAGGTTTGTCTTATTTTGTGGATGAACTTTGATTATAAGGAAAATGGTAGAGAGAAAAGCTTTTCTTGAAATCCAAAGCATCAATGTCATGTATCCCAATAAGGAAAACATGATGTTAGTGCCAATAACAAAAAGAATGGAGATTATTATGAGAATTCAATTTTCTCTCCTTTCACAGGTGAACATTAATTATGAGGAAAGTGGTGGAAAGTAAAGCTTTTCTTGCCAATGCAAAGTATCAATATCGTGTACCTTAATGTGGAGAACATGATTCTAGTGCCACTAACAACAAGGATGGAAATTATTACAAGGATCCAAGTTTTTATCATTTCCTGGATAAATAGTGATTATAAGGAAAATGGTCTCGAGGAAAGTTTTTCTAGCAAATCCAAAGCATCAATATCATGTATCCCAATGTGGAGAACATGATTTTAGTGCCGAATCACAAAAGAATGGAGATTATTATGAGAATCCAAGTTTCATTCACTTCATGGATGAACTTTGATTATATGGAAAATGGTGAAAAAAAAAGCTTTTCTTGCAAATCCAAAGCATCAATATCATGCATCCCAATGAGGAGAACATAATTATAGTCCCTATAACAACAAAATAGAGATTATTAGGTTATCCAAGTTAGTATCATTTCATCGTTGAATGTTGATTATAAGGAAAATGGTGAAAATAAAAGTTTTTCTAGCAAATCTAAAGCATCGATATCATGTATCCCAATATGGAGAACTTCATTGGAGTACCAATAACAAAAAAAAAGAGATTATTATAAGTATCTGAGTTTGTCTTATTTCACGGATGAACTTTGATTTTAAGGAAAATGGTGGAAACAAAAAGCTTTTCTTTCTAAACCAAAGCACTAATATCGTTGATCCTAATGTGAAAAACATGATTGCAGTGCCAATAATAAAAAGATTAAAGATTATTGTGAGTATCTAGGTTTATCTCATTTCATGGATGAACTTTGATTATAAGGAAAATTGCTGAAAGAAAAGCTTTTCTTGCAAATCCAAAGCATCAATATCGTGTATCCTAATATGAACAACATTATTGTAGTGCCAATAACAAAAAGAACAGAGATTATTACGAGGAGCTAAGTTTGTCTCATTACACGGATGAACTTTGATTATAAGGAAAATGGTGGAAAGAAAAACTTTTTCTACAAATCCAAAGCATCATATCGTGTATTCCAACGTGGAGAACATTATTGTAGTGCCAATAACAAAAAGAACGAAGATTATTATGAGTATCCAAGTTTATCTCATTTCACAGATGAACATCAATTATAAGGAAAATAGTGGAAAGAAAAGCATTTCTTGCAAATCCAAAGTATTAATATCATGTATCCCAATAAAAAGAACATGATCGTAGTACCTATAACAAAATGAATGGGGATTATTATGAGTATCCAAGATTGTCTCATTTCACAGAAGAACATTAATTATAAGAAAAGTGGTGGAAAGAAAAGCTTTTCCTGCCAAATCAAAGCATCAATGTCATGTATCCCTGTATGGAGAACATGATTGTAGTGCCAATAACAAAAAGAATAGAGATTATTATAAGTACCCAAGTTTATCTCATTTCACGGATGAACATTGATTGTAAGAAAAATAGTGGAAGCAAAAGCTTCTCTTGCCAAACCAAAGCGTCAAAATTGAGTATCCTAATTTGTAGAATATGATTGTAGTGCTAGTGACCAAAAGAATGAAAATTATTATGAGTATCCAAGTTTTTCTCATTTCATGGATGAACTTTGATTATAAGCAAAATCGTGGAGAGAAAGCTTTTCTTGCAAATCTAAAGCGTCAATATTGTGTTTCCCAATGAGGAGAAATTTATTGTAGTGCCCATAACAAAAAGAATGAGGATTATTATGAGTATCAAATTTTGTCTCATTTCATAGATGAATATTGATTATAAGGAAAATGGTGGAAAAAAGCTTGTCTTGCAAATTCAAAGCAACAATATCGTGTATCCCAATGTGGAAAGCATTATTATAGTGGCAATAATAAAAAGAATGGAGATTATTATGAGTATATAAGTTTATCTCATTCCATGAATGAACATTGATTATAAGAAAAATGGTGGAAAGAAATGATTTTTTTTAATCCAAAGCATCAATATCGTGTGTCCCAATGTGGAGAACATGATTGTAGTGCCATTAAGAAAAAGTATAAAGATTATTCTAAGTGTCTAAGTTTATGTCATTTGACAGATGAAAATTGATTATAAGAAAAACAGTGGAAAGAAAAGCTTTTCCCATCAAACAAAATATCTATACCATGTATCCCAATAAGGAGAACATGATTGTAGTGCCCATAACAAAAGGAATAGAGATTATTACGAGGATCCGAGTTTGTCTCATTTCACGGGTGAACATTAATTATAAGGAAAATGGTACAAAGAAAAGCTTTTCTTGCAAATCTAAAGCATTAATATCATGTATCCCAATATAGAGGACATGATTGTAGTGCCAATAACAAAAAAATGAAGATTATTACGAGTATCTAAGTTTGTCTCGTTTCATGGATGAACTTTGATTATAAGGAAAATGGTCGGAAGAAAAACTTTTCCTGTAAATCCAAAGCATTAATATCTTGTATCCCAATGTGGAGAACATTATTGCAGTGCCAATAACAAAAACAATGGAGATTATTATGAGTACCCAAGTTTTTCTCATTTCACAGATGAACATTGATTATAAGGAAAATGGTGGAAATAAAAGCATTTCTTGCAAATCCAAAGTATTAATATCGTGTATCCCAATGAGGAGAACATGTTGTAGCATCGATAACAAAAAGAATAGAGATTATTATGAGTATCCAAGTTTGTCTCATTTCATAGATGAACATTGATTACAAAAAAAACAATGGAAGGAAAAGCTTTTCCTGCCAAACCAAAGCATCAATATCGTGTATCCCTATGTAGAGAACATGATTGTAGTGCCAACAACAAAAACAATGGAGATTATTATGAGTATCGAAGTTTATCTCATTTCACGAATGAACTTTGATTATAAGGAAAGTGGTGGAAGCAAAAGCTTTTCTTCCTAAACCAAAGCTTCAAAATTGAGTATCCTAATGTGGAGAATATGAATGTAGTGCTGGTAACAAAAAGAACAAAAATTATGATGAGTATCCAAGTTTGTCTTATTTCATAGATGAACTTTGACTGTAAGCAAAATGGTGGAAAGAAAAGCTTTTCTTGCAAATCCAAAAATGTCAATATCGTGTATCCCAATAAGGAAAACTTGATTGTAGTGCCCATAACAAAAAGAATGGAGATTATTACGAGTATCAAATTTTGCCTCATTTCATAAATGAACATTGATTATAAGGAACATGGGGGAAAAAAAGCTTTTCTTGCAAATCCAAAGCATCAATATCGTGCATCCCAATGTGGAGAACATCAATGTAGTGCCAATAACAAAGAGAATGGAGATTATTACGAGTATCCAAGTTTGTCTCATTTCACAGATGACCTTTGATTACAAGGGAAATAGTGGAAAGAAAAGCTTTTCTTATAAATCCAAAGCATCAATATTGTCTAACCCAATGTGGAAAACATTATTGTACTGCCAATAACAAAAATAACAAAGATTATTATGAGTATACAAGTTGTCTTATTTCATAAATGAACATTGTTAGAAGGAAAATGGTAGAAATATAAGCTTTTCTTATAAACCTGAAGCATAATATCGTGCATCCTAATACGAAGAACATAATTGTAGTGCCAATAACAAAAAGAATGGAGATTATTTTGAGTATCCATGTTTGTATTATTTTAAGGATAACTTTAATGATAAGAAAAAGGGTGAAAAGAAAAGCTTTTCTTGCAAATCCAAAGCATCAATTGCATGTATCCTAATGAGGAGAACATGTTTGTAGCACCTAGAACAAAAAGAATGGAGATTATTGCAAGTGTCCAAGTTTCTCTTATTTCACAGATGAATATTAATTGCAAGAAAAATGGTAGAAAAGAAGCTTTTTTTTCAAATCCAAAGCATCAGTATCGTGTAACCCAATATAAAGTGCATGATTATAGTGTCAATAACAAAAAGAATGGAGATTATTAGGAGTATCCAAGTTTGTCTCATTACACCGATGAACTTTGATTATAAGGAAAATGGCAGAAAAAAAAGATTTTCTTTCCAAACCAAAGCTTCAATATAGTGTATCCTAATATGGAGAACATGATTGTAGTGCCAATAAGAAAAGGAATGGAGATTGTTAAGAGTATCCAAGTTTGTCTTATTTCATGGTTGAACTTTAATTATAAGGTAAATGGTGGAGAGAAAAGCTTTTCTTGCAAATCCAAAGCATCAATATCGTGTATCCTAATGTTGAGAACATGATTGTAGTGCTAATAACAAAAAGAATAAAGATTATTACCAGTTTCCAAGTTTGTCTCATTTCACAGATAGACATTGATTATAATGAAAATGATAGAAAAAAAAGCTTTTCTTGCAAATCCAAAGCATTAATATCGTGTGTGCTAGAGAGGAGAACATGATTATAGTGCACATAACAAAAAGAATGGAGATTATTCCAAGTATCCAGGTTTGCCTTATTTCATAGATGAACATTAATTACAATGACAATGGTGGAAAGAAAAGCTTTTCTTGCAAATCCAAAGCATTATTATCATGTATCCTGTAGACACCTTATTTTGTTCGGGCTAATTTTTTAGCAATCTGGAGCACGGATGCGATAGGGGGCGATGATCACCAGGCAATGTTGTTACCCAGCAAAAAAGTATTTTAAGGAGGTTAAGAAGGCCTATGGACCATATCAAAGGTAAATGCAAAGATATGGCTTCAAAGGACATAGTTTAAGGTGTCTGGGGATAAAATATATGAAAAAATTCATAATTTTTCTCGAATGTATTAATACATGGTTCTCATGTGTCGATACAATGCTCCAATGTGCCAAAAATTTGAAATATCCTCGTTTGTATCGATACAACATGTAAATGTATCGATACATGAGCTTCTATAGGATATAAGAGCTCATGTATCAATACTAAGCCATGCTAAGACCAAAACATGCATTCTATGCTAAGACCAAAACATGCATTCTATAAAGAAATGTATCGATGCATATCAACATGTATCAATGCAATGGTTCATAATGCTGATACAATGGTTCATAGTATCGATACAATGATCATTGTATCGACGCAATGTTCATTGTATCAATACACTTAAGGTTTTTGGACCAAATGTATCGATACATTTTGCAATGTATTTCCATGGTCTGGGCTTTTTGACTCATCCACCATTGATCCAAAACTTGATTTTAACTCATTTTTTTGGCATCAAGAAAGATCAAAACCATATCAAATTATGAATTTGGACTTTTGAATTAATCAAAACAATTTTTTGAAGTCTAAATTGATTAAAAGGGTGAATGTCACATGATCACCCTACTCCTCCCTAGTTATTTACCAATATTACCATTAGCCACCCTATTTACTGGAAAATCATTTTAACATTTAAACCAGCCACCTTATGTCCATCACATTGTCAGCAAGTTGCTCCTTATAGCCACTCTATAGACACCATGTTGACATCATTTTGTCTCCCTTGAGAAATGGCCAAAAACACCTCCAATTTGGCTCTAAAATGCTAGTATAAATAGACTACTTATAGCTCAGCTAAAAATGGTTAGATTCCAACTCATTTTCAGCTTCCAAAACACATTCCCATATCAAGAAAACCAAATTCGGTAGCTCTCCACTCACCACCCAAAATAGCCTTAAAACTCTCATTCCAAACTATTACACATTCTAAAAACCATCCTCATCCATACCAGAACTAAAACCTCATTATTTTCTCTTTTTTCTTGCCTATTAACAACAAGGAAAAGAGGAAAATTCAAGCCATCTGTACTGCTCCAATAATTTGGCCAAAAAATGAAGTTTTGTTAGTATAACTTCTCACTTTATCACTTTTATTTTTTGTTTTTCAACACCTTCATCATCTTAGTAAACTCTCTATGTTTCCATCATCCTCTTAGGATTATCATGCACTATTATGGCATTTGGTTGTGGCAGTTTAGGATTTGGTTACCTTAATGCCCCTTTGATGTGCACAATGCCTTATTTCATGCTTATTAGTTTGATATCTCTTGCTCATGCATTTTATGCCATATCCATGCATGTTTGCTATCCTTAATCCATGTATGAATCATTAGCCTAACACATTTTAAGCACATTTACGCATTAGCTTGCATGAATCATTATCATTTTTAGCATCCATAACATTTTCTTGTTACAATGCATAACACTTTTTTTGTTTGAAACATTGGTAAAGTTAGCATCCCCATTCATGTTATGTACCATCCCCCTGTATGTTTGTTGTCTTCTCCTTGTCAAAAACTAGTTTTTAAAACCCTCCAAGCCAAGCATCTTAACCTTAACCAATAAGGATTAGAATGGCTTAGCATTTTCCTTAAAGTTAGCAAAATATCTTGAGGAAAATTAAGTTTTCAAGATCTGGAGTCTTGGTTAAACAAGCTCCAATCTTTTGATTTTGAAACAAAAATGGTCTTACAATTATTACCTAAATGTTTATGGTTTTTTTGAGTCAAAACCTTAAGTGCTATGATCAATGAGCTATTTCATCTTCCCAAACTACTTCGGGGCTATGCAAATGAGTTTGTGATGCTCATGCCACTTTTTCCCTTCAGTCGTAGACGTTCGAATGTCAATGACTTGAGTTTGGACTCGTAGACATAAAAAAATAAAAGATATCCCATGCTTTGCTTTATCACCTACTGCTAGCACAATTATTGTAAATTGAACAATCACTTGAAACTCTTAAATGATTTTTCATGAATTTTTTGATATTTTTCTATCAAAGCATGTCGAATTATCTTAAAAATGATGTCTTATTCAACCCCGGATCATTTTGGATAAAAGAGTTATGATTTTTCAAATCTAAACTATCTAGAACCTCTAGAATCCGAACATGTATTCTAGTTGGGCCATTTAGGCCACTAAATGATTTTTCCAAATTTTTCAAACATTTTTCCCAAAAGATTTATGAAATTCCCTTTTCAAAAAGGTAATTTGTAATTTTCCAATACCAAATGAGTCAAGAATGATTTTTCAAATTTTGACATGCTTTGATTCTCGTATGCTCTACCAGTAGTGAAACTGATCCGAATTTGAAAATTTATTTCCTAGAAAAATGACTTTTGGGATATTGGGAATATTTTCAAATTGATCCTCATTGAGTTAGCTTTCTAAAGGTATCTTGTCCACCCTCTAAATCCTTCAAACCAATTTAGAATAAATTTAGGAAATAGGATAGCGCGATGTTGTCCCCTGTTTTGGTTATGGTTAAATTTGAGTTATTTTTTTGAATTTTGTCTCGAGACATTTGAACATCTCTATATCACCCTGATCAGAGTCGAGAACGTGTTTTCCTACCCATAGGCTCGTATGAAGGCATAAACACATTTTACATCTTTACCATCCTTATTCATAAAAATTTCTTTTGCCAAAAGTTGTCAAAACACATTTCCTAAATCATAAACTTTAGTCAACTTAAGTTTTCCAACTCGACTTCGCTAAAGAGTGTCAAATGTGTCACTTTTTGGGATACTCTAACCTCAACCTTTTGAGGAGATACTCCAACCTTGTTTTTTAAAATTGTCAAGATTGAAAAATCTTCCTTTGTCAAAATGATTTGTCATCCATAGGGATACTCCCACCCTGACCTTTTAAGCAGATACTCCAACCCTGCTTTTCAAAATTGTCAAGATTTAAAAATCCCCTTTTGTCAAAACTATTTTTCACCCATAGGGAGACTCCAATCCCACCTTTTTGAAAGGTTACTCTAACTCTGTCTTTCAATTACAATTAATTTTTTCTTTTCTTGGACTCCTATGAATATGTCAAACAAACCTCATTTAATCAAGAAACCTAGATACATTTCAAACATTTTCAATTTAGTTATTCCCAGATAATCGATGCCGATTGTGGGATAAATTCCAATAGTCCACCCCTTTTTTGTATCATTGCATTGAATGATCCATGTTTTCTTCATTTATTGCCTTATTAACATGATTTCTTTGTGATGATTATTCGCATTCATGTTTCAAAACATTTCAAATAAAATTAAAGGTAACGTTTCACATGGGTATCTCTCTAGTGCCCAAACTGGAACATTCCATTTTCAAAGTAAAATCCAGAGGTTATTTTATTGAAAATCTCTATATTCCCCATCTCTTCAAGGCGTATATGAAATTAAATTTTTTTATCAAAACTTGGATTTGTATTTTTATAAGATTCATACATTAAAAAGGGTTATATCGAAATAGTGACAAGTTAAGATCGAAAAAACCAAAACTAAGATAAGACATAGCTAGTAAGGTATCAATTTTGGGTGTCACGAAGAGGTGCATACCTCATCATGCATAACCAACTCCCAAACTGAAAGGACAAATCTTTGTATTATGTAGACCACGGGGTTAATATTTTGAGCTTCGTAACTTAAAACATAGGTTTCAATAGGCATCCAATCATGCTTAGCCCGAAATGATCAGTGGTGACTCTAAGCGTTGGTCATTCCATGATGGTCATCCAAGACTAATAAGATGAGCGTTTTGTCTTATGGTCCCCCACACTGTATCATATGTTAAGAATCTGTACTTTCTCATTCTTTTCACATCGCGAAGGAAAAATTCTCAATCAAGAAGACGTTCTAAGTAAAAAAAATACTTTAAGTTATACGCACTCATAGATCCGTGAGGATACACCTGAGGTACATTGTGACATATCCCAATGTGGAGAACATGGTTGTAGTGCCAATGACAAAAAGAATAGAGATTATTATGACTATCCAAGTTTGTCTCATTTCACAGATAAATTTTGATTATAAGGAAAAGCTTTTCTTGCAAATCCAAAGCATCAATATCATGTATCCCAATATGGAGAACGTTATTGTAGCACCATTAGC
>JBBYHO010416925.1:11695-26145 GCA_038382025.1 Adansonia gregorii
GAAAAGCTTTTCTTGCAAATCCAAAGCATCAATATCATGTATCCCAATATGGAGAACGTTATTGTAGCACCATTAGCAAAAAGAATGGAGATTATTATGAGTATCCATGTTTGTTTCATTTCACGGATGAACATTAAATGGTGGAAAGAAAAACTTTTCTTGCAAACCAAAGCATCAATATCGTGTATCCCAATGCGGAGAACATAATTGTAGTGCTAATAACAAAAAGAATGGAGATTATTATGAGTTTCCAAGTATTTCTCATTTCATGGGTGAACTTTGATTATAATGAAAAGGTTGAAAAGAAAAGCCTTTCTTGCAAATCCAAAGTGTCAATATCGTGTATCACGAAGAGAAGAACATGATTATTGTGCCTATAATAAAAAGAATAGTTATTACAAGTGTCCAAGTTTGTCTCAATTCATAGATGAACATGATTGTAGTGCCTATAATAAAAATGATGAAGATTATTACGAGGATCTAAGTTGGTCTCATTTCACAAGTGAACATTAATTATAAGGAAAATGGTGAAAAGAAAAGCTTTTCTTACAAATCCAAGGCATCAATATCATGTATCCTAATGTAGAGAACATGATTGTAATGCCAATAACAAAAAGAATGAAGATCATTATGAGTATCCAAGTTTGCCTCATTTCATGGATGAACTTTGATTATAAGGAAAATTATGGAAAAAAAGCTTTTCTTGCAAACCCAAAGCATTGATATCGTGTATCCCAATATGGAGGACATTATTGTGGCGCCAATAACAAAAAGAATGGAGATTATTATGAGTTTCCAAGTTTGTATCCTTTCATGGATGAACTTTGATTATAAGGAAAATGGTGGAAAGGAAAGCTTTTCTTGCAAATCCAAAGCATCAATATCATTTATCCTAATGTGGAGAACTTAATTGCAGTGAAAATAACAAAAAGAATGGAGATTCTTACAAGTATCCAAGTTTGTCTTATTTCACGAATGAACTTTAATTATAAGAAAAATGATGGAAAGAAAAGCTTTTCTTGGAAATCTGAAGCATCAATGTCATGTATCTTAATGTGGAGAACATTATTCTAGTGCCAATAACAAAAAGAATGGAGATTATTATGAGTATCCAAGTTTGTCTCATTTCATGGATAAACTTTGACAATAGGGAAAATAACAGAGAGAAAATCTTTTCTAGCAAATCCAAAGCATCAATACCGTGCATCCCAATTAGGAGAATATGATTGTAGTGCCAATAACAAAAAGAATGGAGATTATTACGAGTATCCAAGTTTGTCTCATTTCATAGATGAACATTGATTATAAGGAAAATGATGGAAAGAAAAGCTTTTCTTGCAAACCCAAAGCATCAATTCCATGTTTCGCAAAGAGGAAAACATGATTGTAGTCCCTATTTCAAAAAGAATGGAAATTATTACGAGTATCCAAGTTTGTCTCATTTAACAAATAAACATTAATTGTAAGGAAAATGGTGGAAAGAAAAGTTTTTCATGCTATAAATAGGTAATTTTGTTAAAGCTAAATTTTAACAATCTAGGGCATGGATGTGAGAGGGGGTGATGATCCAAAACTCAATACATGCAAGCCATTTTTCAGGGTCCAAGAATTTTTTATTATTTTTCCAGTATTAATCTAAAACTTGATTTTAACTCATTTCTTTGCATAAAAAAAAAGATCAAAACCCATATCAGATTATGAATTTGTACTTTTGAATTAATAAAAACATTTTTGAAGTCTAAATTAGACCAAAAATGTCAATGTCACATGATCACCTTACTCCTTCCTAGTTTGTTGACGAAGATCACCATCAACCACTCTATTTGCTGGAAAATTATTTCAGCATTTAAACTAGCCACCCTATGTCCATCACATTGGTAGCAAGTTGCTCCCTATAGCCACTTTATAGCCACCAAGCTGTCATCACTTTATCCCTCTTGAGAAATGACCAAAAAACACCTCTAAATTGGCTCCATCTTATATCTCAGCTAAAAAAGGTTAAATTCTAGCTCATTTTCAGCTTCCAAAACACATTTCTACACCAAAAAAACTAAAATCCTATAGCTCTTCTCTCACCACCCAAAAATAGCCCCAAAACATTGACTCCCAACCATTACACATTCTAAAAATCACCTTTATCCATACTAGAACCATAACCTTATTGTTTTTCTCTTTTTCTTGTTTATTAACAACAAGGAAAAAAGAGAAATTCAAGCCATCTCTGCTACTCCAACTATTTGGCCAAAAATTGAAGTTTTGTTGGTATAATTTCTTAATTCATCACTTTATTTATGTTTTTCAACATCTTCATCATTTTAGTGAGGTCTCCATATTTTCATCACTCTCTTAGGATTGTCATGCATTATTGTGGCCTTTGGTTGTGGTAGTTTAGGATTTGGATGCCTTAATGCCTATTTGATGTGTAAAATGCCCCATTTTAACCTTATTATTTTGATAGCTCTTGCTTATGCATTTTATGCCATATCCATGAATCTTTTTATGATGAATCCATCTATGAATCATTAGCCTAACATATGTTAAACATATTTATACATTAGCTTGCATCTTGTCATGAATCATTGTCATTTTCAGCTTCTATGACATTTTCTTGTCCAAGTGCATAACACTTTCTATGTCAAGACCATTGGTAAAGTTTACATCCCTATTTATGTTTTCTATCATCCCCTTGTGTCTTCTTCTTGTCTAAATGCATGTTTGATGGCTATCAAAAACTGATTTCCAAAACCTTTCCAAGCCAAGCATGTTAACCTCAACCAATAAGGATTAGCATGAACTTAGCATTTTCCTTAAAGTTAGCAAAATATTTTAGGGAAAATTAAGTTTTCTAGATCTGGAATCCTGGTTAAATGAGCTCAAATCTTCTAATTTTGCAATGAAAATGGCCTTACACTTGTTCCCAAAATGTTAATGCCTTGTTTTTGAGTCGAATCCTTGAGTGGTATGATCAACGGGCTATTTCATCATCCCAAAATATTTCAAGGGTATGCAAATGAGTTTGTGATGCTCATGCCACTGTTTCCCTTCAGTCATGGACCTTCAAATGTTGATGACTTGAGTTTGGACTTGTAAACATAAAGAAAATAAGAAATATCCTATGCTTTACTTTTTCCTCTAATGGCAGCAGCACTATTATAAATTAAAAAATCACTTAAAAATCCTAAATGATTCTTCATGAATTTTATAATAACTTTCTCTAAAGGTGTGTCAAAATACCTTTAAAATTAGGTCCTGTTCATCCCTGGAATAGTCTAGATGAAAAAGTTATGATTTTTGAAACCTAGACTATCTAGAATCCCTGTAGTGAACAAAGTGCATTCTGGTTAGGACCTTTAGGCCCACTAAATGATTTTTCCAAATCCATCCAACATTATTTCAAAAACATTGAAATTCCCTTTTTGGAAAGGTATTATTTGCAATTTTTTGATATCAAATGCGTCCGAAATGATTTTTCAAATTGTGACACACCTTATCCCTCATATGTTTTGCCAACAGTGAATTAATGCAAATTTATAAATTTATTTCCTCTGAAAATATTTTTTTAGGATATTGGAAATATTTTTAGATTAACCCTCGTCAAGTTACCTTTTGAACGGCATCTCGTGCACCTTTTAAAGCCTTCAAACCAATTTAGAATAAATTCAGGAAATAGGATAGCATAATGCTATCAACTATCCATATCGGACGAAAGAGCTATTCGGATACCTATTTAGGCATCAACTTAAACCTTATATAGTGAGCCCTATGAGCTAAACCATGTTAAACCATACCAGAACTCTGCTAGAATACCCAAAGAATAGGGTCACTCAGGGAAACATTCCTAACCTTTACTTTTAATTACCATAATTGTCGGTGACAATGAGTATGCAATTGTCACCTGCATTTGTATTTTTATCATTTATCAAGGCATGCCATCATGCCACCGGAATGATGGCTAACCTTTGTATAAATACGTGATGGTGAACAAAAACCATCGTTTATAATGTCTTACACTGTAAGCCATTATGCTATCCGAGTCATGGCTTAATGCATATCCGCATTAATGGTGATAAACCAATATTATTATTGGTCGATTCTTTTTCCATTAAAAAAAGATATTGCATCACCTCATGAAGTGCAGATTGCATCCTGGCATGTTGAAATGCTTCACGTTTCTTGTCTTACCACCTTCGTTGAGACATGTTATGAATTTTTTGTTCTAATATTCTTAAATTCTTTATTTCCTTGCATTTGTCTCCTACATGTTCCACTAACTTATTTTCCTTTTGTTTATGTTTTGATGCATGCATCATTTCATCTTAACCATCATGACTATCATCATTTTGGGAAATTGTTCTGGTTCGGTGTTCAGTAAAGGGCATCATTCATGGAGCAATAGCTTATCTTAACTATCAAGTCCTTTGAAATTGTCAGAAGGTCGCCAATGTTAAGACGAGGACATCCTCAAGCCCCACAACGTCTTAGAAATGCAGGAAAAAGTCAAGAGTGATTTTTGCCAGAATGATTGTCGAGAATTAAATCACATTTGGGACAATTGCGATAATAACGAGAAAGAAGCCTCCACTAAAAAGTATGAGGATATACACTCTTACTTCATGTTTAGTTGGATAATGGCTTGTTGTGAGCAGTCACAGAGTACTAGAATCTAATGTATCGATGTTTCACCTTTAACTAACAAGATTTAGTCCCTACCATTGAGGAGTACACAACTCTACTCAACATAGAAAGGGCTAAGTCAAACAAGATTTACTGTAAAACGCTAACACCTCCTTCGTTTAAGAAAAGGTTAAGGCAAATTTTTAGAGCCACATAAGCATGGGTTGATAGTCACATCAAACGGAACAGCAAATGCATTTCTTAGGCTAGCTTGAAAGAAGGCATAGTAAATTTTTTTATGAAAAGAAAGCTCAAGACGTCTATGCTCTGGCAATATATGGGCTCATAATATTCCCAAAGACTTTGGGTTATGCAAAGGCAGCGTCATAGATTTATTTTCTCACTTATGTTGCAATGTTAACCCTACTTCTGCCATCATCGTCAAAACCATCCATGCCTTCAGCTTTTGTAAAAGAATGACAACAAAAAGATTTATCGGGTATGCCCTATTGCTCTAGATCTAGCTCCTAAGTCATCTTTGCGTTAGGAAAAAGAGACTCAGGCAAAATTTCTTCTTCATTATCAGTCCTCTTTCCACGACATTAGAGGAGGAATGTCATCAAGATAAGATAAAAAAGCATTGGGTCAAGGAATTATGAAACATCAAGGAGGAATAAATCACATGGAGAGCCCCATGGGTGTTCCCTCAGTCGATTATGTACAAATATAGAGACTACACTTGCATACCACTTCTAGGATTATAGGGAAATACTAGTTATACTCCTTTATTGGTATTGCATCAGTTCTAATGCCAGCAATTCATCCTATTCTTTAAAGACTTGGGACATTAAGATTTTGAATACGGAGAGCCCAATTATAAAGTAAAAGTCCAGTTAGCTTTCCAAGCCTAGAAGAAGGTCTATTGTATGGAAAGATCCTAGAGAGAAAGCCCTACCACATATGGATATGAAGAATAGAGACTCCACTGTATAATGATCCATTGCCACCACCCAACTCTAGGATACTACAAATCCCAATAGAAGAACTGCCTTCTAAGATTGAGCTACATAGGAGGGAGTTCGAGTGAGAAAATATATCTTTTTCTATGGAAATCTTACGACTTAAGAAGGAAAAAGGTTAGTTAGAGATGGATATCTATCTTAGGAACGGTGAAATAGATCCAGTCGTTAAAGAAAGGGATCACTTCAAAGATGACCTTGAAAGCCTAACCAAGGACTATGTGAAAAGGATCGCTTTAAAAATGAGCTTGAAAGCCTAACCAAGGACTCTGTGACGCTCTAAAAAGTTAACAAGTCTTGAAATGTTGGCAAGACATCAGTCGAATGAGAAGCAAAAGTTGCCACTCTCAATTGCGAGTTGAATCAGCAGAAGGAGGAAGTCAGAACCAGCAAAGCAAAGTTTACGAGGGCATATGCTCTTACTTCCACCTACCAATGAAGGAATCAAAGACTCAAGGCCTAAATACAAGATGCAAGAACCATCAAGGTTGAAAATGAAGCCTTCATTCATAGAATCCAAGAGTTAAAATAGTCTTTGCATGTTCATCAAGGTCATGTCAATGAACTAACAAAGGCTTCAGAGCAACACAAGTTAGAGTAGCAAGTAATCGACCAAGCCTATCTGAACTACCAATAACAACATCAACACTTCACTGAACAAGTTCAGATGGCTCAACAAGAGGCGGATGACATGATTGAAGCATCTCAATCCATAAGTTGAAACATCGTACCTGTTGGAGATCATGAGCACCAACTTTTAGGTTTTCTTGATAGCTTGATTACACAATATTTTCAAATGTAATCATGTCGTAAAAGAAAAACCCTTTTGTGACTCAATGAATGATGTTATTGATGAAGTTGTTCCAAGAATCAATTGTCTCCAATGCATATACATATTTAATTTCACCATTTTTCATTACACTTACGTCAACATTCATTATCTTAACTCATCATTGCATCATAAATGCTCATCAATAAATACATTTTTAAATAAAAATCTAATACGAGAATTGGACTATAAAAGTGCAAGGATTTTGAAATCAATCAGGAACACAGAACCTGACATCATGAACCACTACAATATACAATGCTATAAGCAAATCATGGAGAGTGACCATGAAGGTTATATTAAGTGACTTTAGCTAATGGTTAATGAATCACAAGACCAGATGCTTCGTCAGCAATAAGATATGAAAAATTGAATTGCAAAACTTATGGAACTAATGACCACTTCTATGAAAGAAGAAGGGTAAGATAGCACTACTGAAATAAGAAATAATCATCCCAATGTTGAAAGTCCCCTTGCCAATAATCCAAAACTTGCCTAAGGGAAATCTAGACAAGAATAATGGCCCACTCCTACACCTACCGTTTAGGCTCTGGCAGTTATCTACCTAAATCTCATTACGATAGGTCAATTCATTCCTAGAATCAAGGGTGAATGTAAGAGTCTCATCAGCAGATCTAATAACCCTTGACCATGAGAAATTAGAGAAAATAGAAGGTCAAAAGTCCACTATGAGTACGAAAAAAGTGAACAAATTCTACCTACTAGAAAAATGCCTCTAAGCTATTAAAGAGAGTGACAATTTTGGAGCTCTTGATGCACGATCACTGTTTTTGGTGTCTAACCTTGTCATTCCATTAAAGTTCAAAGTCCCAGAGTTTAAGTAGTTTAATGGAACTACAAACCTTTTCGTCCATATTCAAATGTACTTGCAAAAGATGGATGGGTATGAGAAAGATGAAAAGCTCTTCATCCATTACTTTTAGCATAACCTTACTAGGGCGGTAGCTCGATGGTATATCAAGCTAGACAATGTCAAAATCTAATCATAGGCAAACTTGGCTAAGGCCTTTCTAAATCAATACCAACATATGTCAAATTAGGTGCCAGATCGACCTTCCCTAATGAATTTCAAGAAAAGATCCATTAAAAATTTAGAACAATATGCCCAAAGGTGGAAAGAAGAAGCAACTTTAGTCCAGCCTCTCCTTACAGAAAAAGAAATGACAGTCACTTTCATTCATACCTTACATGCTCCTTATTATGAGAAGCTCATAGTCTAAAGAAATGATCAATGTTACCATTAAGAGTGGTAGAATGTCTGTTAAGGAAATAGCTAGATCAAGTAAGAAGCTTACTATTGGTAAGAAAAAAAAAAGAGGCTAATGCCATCAGTTATGCTAGCTTATCTCAGCCAAAACAATTGTAAATACCTGACCCTCATTACCTAAGCACACTGTATTCTCACCCTATCACCATACCCCCTTAGTCAATTAATGCCATAACCTACAACCTATCCTTTGCAATCTTATCCAACCCACCACAAAGCTACCCTCATAAGTTCACCAAAGTACCAATCAAGCAACCTATAATACATGGCAATCGAGGTGTAAATCAACAAAGACAACATTTTGATCCCATCCCTATAACCTATAAAGAGCTTTATGAGACCTTGCTCCAAAATCATTTAATGGCCCCAATCTATATCCCAAAAAAAAAGCCACCATACCGTAATGGTACAACCCTAATGCCCACTATGAATACCATGCTGGGGCAGCAGGCCATGACATTAAGAATGGCATATCTTTCAAATTAAAAATGCAAAATCTAGTTAACTCAAAAGTCTTGCAGTTCAGGATGAACCAAGGACCAAATGTTATCACCAATCCTTGACCAGACCATATTGAGCTAGCTGTAAACTTGATTAACATTAAGAACAAATATGAAGTCAAGGCAAGCATAAAGGATGTAAAATACCAATGTTCTTGATCTGGTAGGTAATGATTTAGGTTGACTTGCTCAACGTAAAAGAAAAATTAGAAGACAATCTCGACAACTTTTATGACTTCCACATAGTTATAGGTTATACCATACAAAGATGCGAGGAGGTTAGGTCCATGGTTCAAAGAATGATGACTGAAGGCCAGATAGAATTTTATCATGAAATCACACCTATTGCTAAATCTATCAACATGATAGGAAACGAAACCATGCAGCCACCTTACAGGAGAAATAAACCCTTCATTCTTTATGGCAAGTCAAGTCTCAAGGCTAATTTTTCATTACCTACACCAATGTTAGTTATGGAGGTACCTAAACCATTCCCGTATAAGAGCAATAATGTTGTCCGATGGAAATACAGGAATCAAGTAGTGATGATCGAAGAACTAACTCCCTTAATTGTTGTAATGGAACTATCAAGAGTTAGTCATCTAACCCATAGCAGTAGGTGTTATACTCTACCTACTTAAGAAAAATAAAAGGTTGATGCATCTCCAAGCACCAGTACCACTTAAGCCCAAGCAAAGAATTTTGAGCCCAGAAAAGTCAAGAAAGTAGTAAATGAAAAAAAGCCATAGAGTTTCTTAAGTTTATCAAGCATAGTGAATACTGCATTGTAGACTAGTTAAGTAGACAACCCCCAAAGATTTTTATGCTATCCTTACTTTTTAATTTAAAGGTTCACCGAAATGCATTACTAAAGGTGTTAAACGAAGCATATGTGCCACCGAACATCTTTATGGATAAATTGGATCGGCTAATGAACAACATCATGGTCAATAATTATATCTCCTTCACTAATGATGAGATCCCAGCTAGAGGCAAGAGAGTTATAAAGTTCTAGATATCATTACCCATTGTAAGGGATGCATTTTGCCTAAAGTATTTATAGACAATGGGTCAGCCCTTAATGTCATGCCTATGACTACATTAAGCAAACTTCTAATCAATCAGTCTAACATCAAAAGTAGCCATACCATAGTTTGAGCTTTCAATGGAATATGTCATGGAGTAATTAGAAATATCATAATCTAGCTCTAGATAGGCCCATGTACATATAAAGTGGACTTTCAAGTTATGGATATTAATCCTTCTTACAACTGCCTATTAGGAAGGCCACGGATACACTCCACCGGAGCTATCACATCCTCTCTCTATCAGAAGCTCAAATTTAGGATAAATGACAAAGTAGTCACCATTGGAGCTGAAGGAAAAATAATCACCACTGCTTTCACTAAGGATACACATAGAGCCTAATGAAGATGGACCAGAGTCATCCTTTCAATCCTTCGAGTTCGTTAATACAACATTTGTGGGAGAAAGATTACTAATTGTTAAACTTCACCTATCAAAGAGTACCCATTGGAGTTTAAAAATGACTGTTGGCAAAGGTTCCTGCGTTGAAAAAGGGCTTGGTAGGAAATTTGCAAAGGACAAGCCCTACACCACTCAAGCCAACAAAAGAGGCTTAGGATTCAAGGCTAACGCACAGTTAAGAAAGCAGCAAAAAAAGAGGATTTACAATTAGAAGATAACACGATTATTGGGTCAGAGAGGGAATCAAAGCCGACAATGTTCCCATCTCTTTATGAGATATTTCATTTAGGAGGATGAATCGATCCAAACCAACCAGAAGAGCAAAAGGCTAAAAATATCTTGGTCATCTTAAATAGAGCACTTAGCAACCTTTATCTCTAAGATACCGAGCCATAAAATTCATGTCTTTCCACTAAGACCTGATTTTGATGACAGAGTCATAATGGAAGCCCTTGCACTTTTCCTATCGCTTACATGTAAAATCAAGAAATGGAAGCTACCAGTCCTCGACCAAAGGAATATAGGTGTCCTATGTTAGAGGTATTTTTTATCAAACATTATCAGTGAAATGAGTTTTGCATATATCATTCCATATTATGTATCACTTTTTAACCTTTTTGTCTTGACTACTCTTTTACCTTCATTTTTATCCAAATCCCTTGGTTATGTGCACTTTTTACAATGTTTATTTCTTTACCCTTTAATGTGCCCTGACAATAGTGATATAGATGTGTATCATGGGTTACTAAAGATCAATTTTAAATAGTCAATTTGCACTAGTAAAGTTAATCTTGAAGAAGATTTCGAAGAGAGCTCCGTACCACCATACCTCTTACAATTAGTTAAGCAAAGGGAGAAACAAATCATGCCCCATAAAGACCCAATAGAAGTAATAAATCTGGGTACTTATAAAGATCAAAATGATGTTAAAATCGAAACCTTAATAAAGCCAATGACTACGACAAAGTTGATAGAATTACTCCAGGAATATTAGGATGTACTTGCTTGGTCATATCAAGACATGCCAGGATTAGACACTGATATAGTGGTCCACAAGCTTCCCATCAAGCCTAGATGCAAACTAATCCGGAAAAAACTAAGGAGGATAAAGCTAAAAATGCTTTTCAAAATTAAAGAGAAAGTTAAGAAGTAGTTTGATGTAGGGTTTATTGAAGTAGGCAAATATCTAGATGGGTTGCCAATATAGTCTTAGTCCCAAAGAAAGATAGCAAAGTACATATATGTGTTGATTATCAGGATCTGAATCAAGCTAATCCTAGGTATAACTTCCCACTACCCCATATCAACACTTTGGTAGACAACACAGCCAAGAATTTTTTATTCTCCTTCATTGATGGATTTTTAGGCTACAACTAGATCAAGATGGTGCCCGAAGACATGGAGAAAATAACTTTTGTAACCACATAAGGGACATTTTGCTATAATGTCATGCCCTTCAAACTCAAAAATGCTGGGGCAACCTATTAACGGGCCATAGAACCCTATTAAATGACATAATGCATAAAAAAATTCAGGTCTACATTGATGACATGATTGCCAAGTCAACAAAAGAAGATGAGCATATCACAGACCTTTGAAACTTTTTGAACTACTATGAAAATCTCAACTTAAATTGAATCATGCCTAGTGTACCTTTAGAGTCACTTTGGGTAAGTTTCTAGGCTTTATAGTCAGCAAAAAAGGGATTAAAGTTGACCCATACAAAGTCAAAGCCATTCAAGATATGCCACCACCTCAAACCTAAATGGAAGTGAAAAATTTTTTAAGTAGACTGAACTACTTTGCTAGATTCATATCCCAGCTCACTAACAAATGCGACCCCATCTTTCAACTCTTTCATAAACAAAATCTAGGAGAGTGAAATAAGGCATGTTAAGAAGCCTTTGATAAAGTCCAACATTATTTGTCAAGCCCACCAATGTTGGTACCACTAGTGCCCAGTTGACTTTTAATCCTTTACTTAGCAGTTTTCAATAAGTCAATGGGTTATGTATTAGGGCAGCATGATGAGTCAAGAAAAAAGGAATAAGCAATCTATTACTTAAGTAAAAAGTTCATGGAATACAAGTGTAATTACTCCATAGTCAAGAAGTTGTGCTATGTTTTAGTGTGGACAGCCAGAAAAGTCAAGTTATACATGCTATATCATACCACGTGGTTGATTGCAAGGCTTAATCCTATCAAGCATCTATGCAAAGCCCCTGCACTATCAAGAAGGCTAGCTAGATAGCAAGTCTCACTTTTTGAATATGACATTGCCTATGTCAATCAAAGAGCCATTAAGGGCAGTGCGATAGCTAGCTTTTTAGCAAGTAGAACAGTCGATGACTATGAACCCTTAAATTTTGACTTCCTAAATAAAAATCTAATGTGCATTTTTAAAGATGAAAATGCCTCCAACCAAGATCAATCTTGGAAGATGTATTTTGATAGAGCATTAAATGCTCTAGGACATGGAATTAGGGCAATATTGATGTCACCTAATAGAAGTCATTATCCATTCACAACAAGGCTAAATTCTGATTGCATGAATAATATTGTAGAATATGAAGCTTCTGTCATAAGGCTTCAAGTAGCCATTAAGAGGAATGTTAAGATATTACAGGTGTTTGGTGATTTGACCCTAGTCATTTACCAATTAAAAGTAGAATGGCAAACTTATGATGCCAAGCTGATGTAGTATGGGAAGCTGATAACAAAGCTCAAGAAAGAATTTGATGATATTAGTTTTCAACACTTACCTCGAGAAAAAAACCAAATAACTGATGCATTGACTACCTTGTCAATCATGTTTAAAGTTAACTAAGAGTCAAAAGTTGCTCCTATCTAGGTGAGCATCTACACAACTCTGGTTCATTATCATAGTGTCAAAAAAGAGAAAGATGGCCTACTGTGGTACTATGACATCCTTTGTTACATCAAAGATCAGTAATATCTCAAACATGCAACTGAGACTGATAAAAAGACTATTAAAAGGTTGGCTATAGGATTTATTCTTGATGGAAAAATCTTATAAAAAAAGGTTACGATCAAGTATTGCTCAAATGCATTGACACTCTTGAAGTCAAAAAGATCTTAGAAGAAGTTCGTGAAGGGATTTGTGGCATACATGCTAATGGACATCGAATGGTAAGCAAATCTTGAGAGTGAGTTATTACTGGTTAACCCTCCAGAGAGACTGCATCAAGTATGCTAAAAAATGCCATAAGCGTTATATCTCTGAAAACAATATCAATGTCCCGCTAACTCCACTTCATGTCATAATGGCCCCATGGCCTTTCTCCAAGTAGGACATGGATGTGATCAAGCCAATCACCCATAAAGCTTCTAATGGGCATCATTTTATCTTGGTAATGACTGACTATTTCACCAAATGGGTGGAGGCTACCTCGTATGCTAATTTCATTAGATCAACCATCTGTAAGTTTGTCACCGAACCAAATCATCATATACAATGCAAGCAACTTAAACAATAAAATGATGCAAGCAGTCTGCTCACAGTTTAAGATCCAGCAACATAATTCTATCCTTTATTGCCTAAAGATGCATGAGGCAGTCAAGGTAGCCAACAAAAACATTAAAAAAAAGTTGAGAGAATGGCCTAGACTTACAAAGACTGGTACAAGAAGGTATTCTTTGCACTTCATGCTTATCGAACCATAGTTCGCACTTCCATGGGTGCTACCTTATTTTCTCATCTATAGAATGCAAGCTGTATCACCTATTAAAGTCAAGATCCTTCCTTTCAGAGTCTTGATGGAAACCAAACTTGAAAAAGCTGAATGGGTCAAGAACAGATATGTCCAGCTTAACCTTGTTAAGGAAAAATGCATGAAAGCCATCTACCATGGTCAAATATTTCAAAGAAGCACGATCTGAGCCTACAACAAAAAGATGCACCCATGATAATTTCACCTCAGCGAATTGGTATTGAAAATCCTCCCAATTCACAAAGATCTTCCCAAGATGCACCAAGCAGGTGGACCTCTAATTATGAAGGACTGTATGTCATGATAGAAGCCTTCTCCGGATGGGCCCTAATCTTGTCAGAAATGGACAGCAATGTCTTGCCTAACCCAATTAACTCTAATTCCATAAAAAAAAAATAACACATAAAGGGTGAAAACCTAAAATTGCATCTTTCAAAAGAGAAAACAGAAAAAAACTAAAACAAACAACAAACAACAAAAAAAAGTTAAAAGAAAAAAAGTAAGCAAAAAAATAAAACCAAAAAAAATAAAAAAAGGTTTTGATAAAAATTCAAAAAAGGTATCTACAGTTAACCCGACTAAAGTTGAAAACTAGCAAGGGTGACTTGAGAAGATCAATTTTGATAGGGTATCTAAGAGTGCCTATAGGATAATGCAAAGAAATCCTAGAGATCTTCCAAAGATTAGCTCATACTAGTCACATTTGTTGTTCGAGAAAGACCCTAAAGAGCACCTAATAAACATCCATCCCATGATTGTCCGAGGCATATTCCACCGAAAAGATCATACTTCTTGCCACCGAATCACTTGTTTACCAAATAGTATACCAAGTTATGTCTCTTTGTTGTCATGAAAAAATATAATCTTGTTTCTTTTAACCCCTGTATAATTCACATTGCACTTATCATTTAGTTGATAATATTTGATAATCAACTGAAATCTACATCAGGACATCTTGATATTACATTGAAAGGAAAAAAA
>JBBYHO010417036.1:1512-13161 GCA_038382025.1 Adansonia gregorii
CAAGTGTACCATAATAACATCATACTTGGTGTGCGTGATGTTAAGAACATGTAGATTTTAGCATGTGCATTAAGAGCATATTATACTTGACGAATGAAAACTTGTATGAGTGATGATTAACTCTGACCTTTAAAGAAGCTTATCCATATAAAAGTAACTAAAGTAGCACATGAGATGATAATAGTAATTCTCTCCAATGGTAGAACTTATATCCGGGAGAATGTTAGAAGTAGTGCATGTGATAACAAGAACCAACTTCTCCATTAAGAGAACTTGTGAATAGGAGAGTGACAGAAGTAGTGCATGAAACCGCAATGGTTGACCTCACTACTCTCTGCGAATGTGTTAAAAGAAGTTTGACAGAAGCAACTCATGAGACGACAATGACCAACTTCTCCATTAAGCATACTTGTATTAGAGATAATGATGGAAGTGGTGTAAGAGACCACAACAGTCGACTTTTCCATTAGAAGAACTTATATATGAGAGAGTGACGAAAGTGGTGCATGAGACCACAATGACCAACTTCTCCCTTAAGCATACTTGTGTGAGAGGAAGTGATAGAAGTGGCATAGAGACCACAAAGGTCGACTTTTTCATCGGAAGTACTTATATATGGGAAAGTGATGAAAGCGATGCATGAGACTATAGTGGCCAACTTCTCCATTAAACATACTTGTGTTAGGGGGAACGACAGAAGTGGGGCAGAGACCACAATGAGTGGCGTAAAGACCACAATGGTCGACTTTTTCATTGGAAGTACTTATATATGGGAAAGTGATGAAAGCGATGCATGAGACAACAGTGGCCAACTTCTCCATTAAACATACTTATGTTAGGGGGAGCGACGGAAGTGGCGCAGAGACCATAATGGTTGACTTCTCCATTAAGAGTACCTGTTTTGGGAAGAGTAACGAGAATGGCGTAGAGACCACAACGGTCAACTTTTCCATTGGAATAACTTATATATATGAGAGAATGATGGAAGTGGTGCAAAAGTCCATAATGGTCTACCACTCTATAAATTAATGTTACTGAAGAGGCAAGCTTCTCTACTCAATGTTATGTAGAATAATTAATTCAATCAATCATATATCATATATGTGTAAGATGAAGCAGCAATTCAAATTTGCAAATATATATTTAAATATCAATAGAGAACTACTTCCAAATACATATGAATGATACTAACTGTAAATTACCTCATTAAATTTGGATATATACATTTTGATTAGCATTTAGTTATTTTTCATCTTTCCATGGTAAATTTTCTTTAGAGCATTACATTCCTTTGTAGGATGTCCCACGGTTCTATGGAAATGACAATACATGAGACTTGCTTTTTCTCCATCAGTAGGTTGACGCTCAACATTAGCTGGACGTTCACTACCTGCATTCACCCATTTACTTAAGAGATCAAGAACTTTTTCTACAGAGCATGGAAATGGCACTAGAAAGACCTTTTTATCGTAGCTAAGTTTGAATTTCTTATGTGATTTCTCTTTATTTGCAAGTAAAAAGTTACTATTTCTTTGGTGAAAGTGATAGATTCGTTTATTATTCCCCATAATAGTATTGTTGGTTCTCCTTGCAACTTCCACCAAACTAGAAAAAGAAGGTAGTAATAAATTTTGTAAATGAAGTTGAAATTCATTAAATGTTCCCTAGATACATACTTTAATCAGTTTTTTCTCATCATGTGCTTCTTGTATATCTAATATTTTTTGCCTAAAACGTTGGATGTAATCTATGACATCTTCCTTTGGCCTTTGATATTCCCTCCCCAAGTCAACAAGATTGATTTTCTCCTGAGTAGATAAGAATTTCTCATCAAATATCTTACACATCTGACTCCAAGATTCCACAGAGCCAGGAATAAGGTTGACATACCAAGTGTAGGCTTTTTCAGTTAGATACTTAGAAAACTCTTTTAATTTCAGATCATTATCCAAACCTGTTACTCTGAGAGTTTCCACAAACATCATCACATGTCTGTGAGCATCACTTATCTTGCCATTAAATTGTTTGAACTTCGGACTAGTGTAATCCTTTGGATATGGTTTAGCAGCTACTCTAGTAGGATATGGAAACTTAAGATCAAATTCAGAGAAAGTAAGGCTTTTGTTCTTCTGATCAAGCAACCTCTTGAGCTTTTCCTTTGTAACAAAGGTTTGAGTTTTAATAGTCTGTGAATGTGGAAGTTCCAGCTTATGTGTTCATCATGCCTTGGTTTTCAATGGGAACGGTTTGGGTGTTGGTGACTAGGGTATGGGTGGTAGTGTTACATAGGCAACTACGGTGGTTTTTGAATGGATGAGGAAATGTTGCAAACTAGTAAAACAATATGTAATAAAGAGATGGTGGAGAGGAAGATTGGAGTAGTCCATGGAAGACAACTACGGTAGCAGGTGGTAATAATGAAGATGGTAAGTGGCTGAAGATGGTGAAGGTTACGTTGGTTATAGGATTCCAGAGAAAAAGAGTTGTAGAGAATTCTTTAAAGCTATAAGTTTGCCCAAAGATGCCAAAAAAGAAAAAGATCCCCTCAATGAAACTTTAAAATCCCTATTTATAGCCTCTCCGAGAAAAGTTATAAGAGTCGTAGGTTGAGGTAGAAGTTACAAGTGTATTGGGCTGAGATGAAAGTTACAGAAATAGTAAGTTGAGATGAAAGTTACAGAAGTAGTAGGTTAAGGCGTAAGTTACAGAAGTAGTAGGTTAAGGCGTAAGTTACAAAAGTAGTAGGTTAAGGTGATTATAGAAGTTACTCTTTTAAGGATGTTTAGGTAATATAGAATGGATATTGGTTATATGAAATCACGTTTAAGAATGTACTGCTTCTGTAACGAAAAAGAAAAATAGCCCTTGTATTCCAGGGAAAGGTTAAAAAAAGCACTTCTTAACAATTTTCATATTTGAGCCTTCAAGCCATACTCTCCAAAACATGCCAAACATGGAGAAAACCCAAGAATCTTGTCAATCTTCCGAGTTAACTCCACGGTCTTTATTGCGTAGAACTTGCCATGCTAGATAATGCTACTACCAAAGAGCATCATACCCAAGTAGCTCTGCCAAAGTATTTCTGCCAAAATACTTATATCAAGGTACTTGTGTCAAACTACTTATTCCAAAGTACTTATATTAGAGTACTTATGTCAAGGTACCTTTGCCAAACTATCTAGTGCAAAGTCCTTCTGCTAAAGTTGTTATGCCAAGGTACTTATGTCAAAGTACCTATTATCAAATAGCTGTGTTATATGTCATTGACTGAAAATAACCATTAGCAGTTTGTTAACAATAATCTACCCAAGCATCCTCCCTGTATGCGATTAAATAAAGCTCATAAATTATAACACAAGATAAAATATTCCTGAATTTCAAGTTTGTTCTTAATGCATAAGAAACCAAGAAATAAATATGTGAATAAGAGAAAAGTGAAAACTCTTTTAGCTGAAGCTTTAGACCATTGAACATTTTTCAATAATTCAATTGATTTGCAAGTTAGACCATTAAAACACTACTTTAAATCAACAACACTAACTATAGTTGCTGTACAATGAAGCAAAATTCGGTAATTAGCTTTGCATACTAATATCTATAGTTTGAGTGAAAGGATGGGATGTTATAATTTAATTATTATGTACCTCCAGCCATTGTTGATCAAGATGAATGACTTTACTTCAATGCAGAAAAGAATTCATATGAGCCTTTTAGTCTATTTCCTATTTTCTGGTAATCACCTTATGATGGTGCACAGGTAATTTATAGACTAGACTAGGGACCCATTCTAGACTAATTAGAGTTAAATCCTACCATCAAGGAATCTGTATTCTAACTAGCTATTAAAATAGAGTTAAACTCTCATTGCCAGAGTAGTTAAACTAGAATTAGGCTTTTCTTTATAATTTTACCTTACTAACTTGATTTAATTATCTTGGTCCATTTATTATCATGTAGGCCACACAAAGTTCAACATTCTTCCACTTGGCCCATATGATAAACTAAGAACTTAAATAGGTGATAATTAAATCTAAAACTTTAACATGGCCACATGTTATTCTAGCCTGACTCTCACTCAATTAAAGATTTCACAGAGCATGAATCATAGCGGTAGCATTCTAAAATGAATATTCCCTTCAACGTATTACAATGCATGATCATCTTTTAAGAAAACACTTTATAGGATAATACTTTATGAATGAAACTAGTATAATCATTCAAGGTCCACTTGACATGTAAACTTTATGTGCACAAACTTTAACATGTTTATAAACTTTAAGAATGTAAAACAATAAAATCAAAGAAGCTCAAAAATTTAATAGAATTTAACTAGCTCCATATGATCTACATGAAGATTAAACTATTTTATCGACAGTGCCTTAGTCATGGGATCTGCTATCATTAAATCTGCACTAATATGACAGATATCCACTCGTGCTTCTTTACATTGTTAACAATATTAAGATGCTTTATATCTATATGCTTGCTGCAACTCTCACTTTTTTCATTCTAAAAAAAAATATTGCAGATGAGTTGTCATAATAGATCTTTACAAGAATTGCAATATAATTAATAACTCTTAATCCAGAAATGAAATTCCTTAACCATAATGCCTATGATGGTGCTTCATAGCATGCACTAAACTCAACTTCCATGGTAGATGAAGCAACAACTGTTTGCTTAGCAGTCTTTCAAGATACAGCACCACCAGCTAAGATGAAAATGTATCTTGAAGTGGATTTCCTTGTATCCATACATCCATCAAAATGTGAATCCGAATATCCAATTAGCTCAGGATGTTCAGATCATCTGTATGTGAGTTTATAGCCCTTAGTTCCTTGCAAATAACGCATAACCTTCTTGGCAGCCTTCCGATGATCAAGGCCATGATTACTTTGATATCTGCCAAGCATACTTACTGCAAAACTTATGTCAGGTCTTGTACAAACCTAAGCATATATGAGACTACCAACAGTAGATGCATATGGCATGCTCTTCATCTGCTTTTTTTCCAATTCATTTTGTGGACATTGTGTTGAATTAAATTTATCCTGTTTTAAAATTGGTGCCACTGTAGGTGAACAGCTTTGTATTCTGAATCTTTCTAAAACTCTTTTGATATAGGTTTCTTGAGATAGACTTAATTTTTTTTAGACCTATCTCTATGCTTCTTTATGCTTATTACGTATGAGGCTTCACCTAAATCTTTCATATCAAAGTTTTGAGAAAGAAAACTTTTGGTTTTATGTAACAAAGCTAAATCATTGCTTGCAAAGAGATTATCATCAACATATAGACCTAAGATCATGAATATCACTAAATCACTACTCTCATATCAAAGTTTTGAGAAAGAAAACTTTTGGTTTCATGTAACAAAGTTAAATCACTGCTTGCAAGGAGAATATCATCAACATATAGAAATAAGATCATGAATTTACTCCCACTGACCTTAAGGTATATACAAGAATCAACAACATTTTCCATGAAACCAAATGATGTCACAATGCTGTGAAACTTCATATACCACTGATGAGAGGCTTGTTTTAGTCCATATATTGATTTCTTTAGCTTACATACCAAATAGCTATTTTTGGAGAAGCCTTCAGGTTAATTCATGTATACCTTTTCCTCTAGATTTCCATTCAAGAAAGCTGTTTTCACATCCATTTGATGTAACTCTAAATCAAAATGAGCTACAAGTGCCATGATAATTCTTAATGAATCTTTTTTAGAAACTGGAGAGAAGGTTTCATGGTAATCAATACCTTTCCTTTGAGTGAAACCTTTAGCTATAAGTCTAGCTTTATATTACTCAACATTACCAGAGGCATCTTTTTTGGTTTTATAAACCCACTTATAGCCAATGGTGATAGCCCTTTTTAGTAATTGAACTAATTTCCAAACTTGATTATTAGCCATCGATTCCATCTCATGTATCATAGCTTTATGCCAAAATGTAAAATTTCACCTTTCATGGCTTGTGAAAACGAAGTAGGATCTTCATTGAGTCCAACATCATAATCGGACTCCTGTAGGTATACCATATAATCGCTAGAAATTGTCAATTTCTTTACTCGATTGGATTTCCTTAATTTTACTCGATTGGATCTCTTTAATTTTACTGTTTCTTATATATTTTATACATTTTTGGCAGTATTATCAGTGGGGTTATTATCATCTTGCTAATGATGTTCTTGATTTGATTGTTCTCCGATTATTTCTATAGGTGTGCCTTGGAAAACATTCAAGTCATCTATAAGAGATTCATCTAATCTAATATTTTCATCAATGTTAACCTTATAAGGAAGATTACTCCTACTAAACTCATGATCCTCAAGAAATTTGACATTTCTAGCTTTAACAATTCTAGTGGTATGAGAAGGACAATAAAATCTAAACCCCTTTAAGTTAACTTCATAGCCTATAAAATAACCACTAACTGTTCTTGGGTCTAATTTCTTTATGTTTGGGTCATAGAACCTAACTTCAACTAGGCAACCCTAAGTTCATAAATGCGTTAGGCTAGGTTTCCAACCATTCCATAGCTCAAAAAGAGTTTTATTAATTGATTTGGTTGGAACTCAATTTAAGACATAGACTACAGTTTTTAAGGCTTTATGCCATAAATTTAAAGGAAGATTATTACAGCTCATCATGCTTCTTACCATATCCGAAAGTGTTCGATTATTTCTTTCTGTAACATCATTTTATTGAGGTATACCAGGCATATTATATTAGGCTATAATTCCTTCTTGTTGTAGAAATTTCATAAATGGACCTAACATTTGACCCATTTCAGTATGTCTCTTATAATGTTCTCCACCTCTATCTGACCTTACAATCTTTATATTATTTCCTTGCTGTTTCTCAACTTCTACCTTAAACACTTTAAAAGTATCTAATGCTTTAGATTTTTCAAACAGAAGATAGAGGTACATGAATCTTGTATGGTCATTAATAAAAGAGATGAAGTACTTTTGCCCAATTAAACATGTAATGGAAGAGGGTCTCCAAATGTCTATATGCATAATCTCTAAAGTTTCAGTGCTTCTTTTAGTTCCTTTTATGGATTTATTGGTTTGTTTTCCTTTTATACAACCAATATAAGTGTCAAAGTCTATAAAATCAAGAGTACCTTGTATCCTATCATTTATTAACATCTTAATTCTCTGTATAGAGATATGACACAATCTTTTATGCCACAACTCAGAGGAGTTTTCATTTATAGTGCATCTTTTATTTCCAAAAATTGCAGGCATAGTCATTAAACTATTCTTATACTCAAGATCCAAATCAAGTTTGTATAAATGATTAATTACATGACAAAATCTAATAGAAACGTTATTCTTTAAAATTTCGACCAAAGAATTTTTAAATCTGAGTTTAAAACCTAACAAATCTAGTTTAGAAATTAAAATTAAATTTCTAGAAAATGATGGAACAAAAAATGTTTCTTTAAGATCTAAAACTGATTTAGATTTTAAAATAATCTTGAGAGTTCCTACTCCTTCTACTTATGAAGGCAATCGATTTTTGGAATAGATGCTCCTTTCATTTTCCTTTGATTTTTTTAGGTTTAGGAAGCCTTGCATGGTAGTAGAAATATGATTCATTAAGCTTGAGTCTAACCACCATGTGTTATGAGGAACATAAAAAACAAAAAAAGAGATTGATAACATACAAAATATGTGACCTTATCTTTCTTCTCAAGCCATTTCTTATACTTTAGGCAATCCTTCTTGATGTGTTCAGGTTTTTTGTAAAACAAGGATTTGAGACCACCTTCCTTTATTTGTGCCTTTTCTTATTTTTTAACCTTCAAAACACCTTTGCCTTTCTTATCACCTTTCTTATCTTGAGTTACTAAGAAAGTCGAATCTAGTTTCTCATTTTTCGATCTTTTTTCCTCTTAAACACATATGGTTAAGAGTTCATTAATGAACCATTTTTCCTTTTGTGTGTTATATGATATTTTGAATGGTCCATACTCATTTGGAAGAAAGTTTAATATAAAAGTGACAAGGTATGAGTCAGAAAACTCAAATTCCAGGGTTCTTAATTAGGCAACTATATCTCTCATTTTCATAATGTGCTCACGCATACTTTTAAAATTATTATGTTTCATTCTTGAAAGCTTTTTCATCAGGGTAGTAGCCAAAGCTTTATCAGATTTAACAAATTGATCCTCAATGGCTTTCAAATAATCTTTGACATCATCACAATTGGGAATCGATCCTCAAATGGACTTACTTATATAGGATTTGATGTACATCATACTTAAACAGTTAGATTTCTCCCACTGTACAAATAAATCTTTTTTAGCTTGCCCACTTGATTCGTTAAAGACAAGTTTATCCATAAGAAGAGCTAAGTCAAGGTTTTTACACCCAAGAAATAGCTCAATTTTCTCCTTCCAATCAGAAAAATTTTCATCACCACTTAGCATTGGAATTCTAGCAGCCTCATTAATTAAAACAGTAGATAAAGCTGCAAAATGAAAAAAAAAATTGCAAGGAGTTAATACTTTAATTGAATAAGTAACCTTATATTCAAATGTAAATCCAAACCTTCCTATGACTAGAGGTGCATAACGCATATGAATTTACCAAACTTAAATGATAAAACAATAACTTTAAAACATCAAAATTAAATAATCTATACCTGTAGGCCTAAGAAAATTTTTCTTTGATGTTTTAATATTTTATCCTTTAACTATTTTACAAATTAATTACTTCCTTATGGAGCCAAATAATTAATTTCATAGTATAACTTTATGAATGTCATTTACTATATATAGTTATTTAAAGTTAAAATTCTTATTCTAAATAACTACCAATTTACCCAAATCAGATAACTTTGTGCTATTCTTAAGTTAGTGATTTATATCCCTTTAAATGACATTACAAATTTACATAATAAGAGTTTATGATAGCGGAATCACAATGTATCTTGTCATAATATAATTCTTAATTATATGCATTCCATGACATACATGCTTTTGATCTTATATATATAATATCATAATAAATATATTTCATGGCATATCAGTGTGCAAATCTATACTGTATTTCAATAAAAAACTTTTTATACATATATGTAGTTAACTTTTCAGTTGAGAGTATGAATTTTTTGACATTATTTAGGGAGAGTACATACTGTCAAAATATTTTCAACATGCCTAAATTATTTTTTATGAAATAAGAACGTAGAACATTTATGCGTAAATATATTTATTATCTAATTAAGCATCAATATTAAATAATAAATATTTTACGCAATCTAAAAAATCTAGAAAAATCACTAAAAAATCAAAAATCATAAAATATTTGTGTTGGAAAAAACGGAGTCGAAATGACAGAGGATGTGTGGCGCGTGCACTACACATGCCTTTTGCGCGTGTGGGATTTGGCGGGGACGCAAGTCCCAATCATCTTCAACCTCCAGCTGGGTCATACCCGACTCGACTAGATTTTTCTTGACCCGTTCGGGTCTGTAATGAAAATTAGATCAATTTTTTGTGTTTTTCAACTTTATTAGACGCTATTAGCATCATGAAACATGATTTAACATAAAATTCACATAACCAATTCATCAATTCTTAATAAAAACACGAAAAAGATAAAAATTTTATTATTTTCACAACTTTTATTAGACACAAATTTTCTCGTTTTAATCTCTTTTACTTCAATTCTAGGGTTTAATAACATAGATAGATAATTAATCTATTAAAACCATCTGTCAATTTTGATTTTACAAGACTTAATCAAAAATTTCTTGATGAAATTTTAATAGACATAAAATACAAACAAATCCATGTACCATCCGTGGATTATAAATCTAACTGGATGATCTGATGAACAAAGCTAGAAAACTTGGCTCTGATGCCACATGTTATAATTTAATTATTACGTACCTCTAGCCATTGTTGATCAAGATGAACGACTGTACTTCAATGCACAAAATAATCTGTATAAGCCTTCTAGCCTATTTTCTGTTTTCTAGTAATCACCATATGATGGTGCACAGGCAATTTATAGACTAAACTAGAGACCCATACTAGACTAATTACAGTTAAATCCTACCATCAAGGAATCTGTATTCTAATTAACTATTAAAATAGAGTTAAACTCTCATCACTAGAGTAGTTAAACTTGAATTAGGATTTCCTCTATAATTTTACCTTAATAACTTGATTTAATTATCTTGGGCTATTTATTATCCTGGAGGTCATATAAAGTCTAACATGGGATTTGTGCCAAAATTAAGTTTAAGACAACAAAAATAATGACGAATTGGTATAGTTGCATCGTCTCCTTTGAGCTATATAGCCGATAAATATACTATCAAAAATAGTGAGAACGTATCTAGATTGAGCACAATATGCAAAATTCATCTAGTTTTTATCATTTTCTACCCGTGGGCATAGGATGGACCATGCATATGTTGGGACCTGACATGGTAGTAGGGATTTAAATTTGCAAAAAACAAGAGCATAAATTAGTTATACCTTACATCCATCAAGAGAACTCCGTACCAACTAGGATATCTCCCCAGAAACATCTTGCCGTGAAGCCTCATGATTGAAAAACTTGTCCAATGTGAAAGGATACTTTTGCCCTGATGACAGTAACATAAATATGATTAAGCTTGTTGCTTTGATATTAAACAGAAATTGAATAACAAAGAACGCAAATATTTATTCCACTTTGTATCCAGTCAATGGCACGGCCAAGAGATTCCATTGATGTAGGAGGAGAGACAACTGCACGTTATTTACAACCGAGTTTACACTTCCTAAGCCTTATCCTATATCCTATATAAAGAATCAATCAATTTAATTGTACAGAGAGTATCAGAAATTGTACGGACTAAAACTTAAATCCGCTTCTACAACGCACATGGAATAGATATTAACTAGTGATTTATTAGCAAAAGCGAGTCATCTAAAATCATTAAAAGTAAAAACAAAAATGAAAAATCAAGGAATTAAAACTTACTTGAGCTAAATTAGGCTTGAGCTTGACCGAGCAAGAAAATCAAGATGAGTGAAACAACACTTGGGCTGGTCAAAACAAGACCTAAGCTCGTCCAAAAAAAAAAAAATGATGGTTACATTTGTTTCATTAGTCAAAATCGAAATGAGCAGGAACAAACAAGGCCTAAGCTCGACCTAAGCAAAAGTTTCTACCTAAAGAAACGGCAATAACGAGGATGACGATGATTGATCGAGGAAAAAATCAGTTGATCAGGAGAGGGGGAAAAAATTAGGGATTTCCAAATTTTAGAGAAGTAAAAAGTTAATATTTGATTTGGGAGATATTTTGATTCAAATCTGATTTAGAAACAATTGATGAGATTTTACTTTCAAATCTAATTTCAAAAGAAAATCGATTAAAAACGTGTAGGAGAAACTAGTTGAAGAAAGTTGATTAAGTGCAATTATCAGTGTCTTATTATTTGAATAGCTTTGGAAAAAGAAGAAACAAGAAAATGAGCTAGAAAAATTAGAGAATGACTTGAAGAGAGTTCCGTTATTTTCAGCTCATAATGGCCGCGCAAAGTTTATCATTCTCGGCGGTTTGGTTCAGACGAGAAAAATCCATAAATTTAAAATAGAGTAGGCGGTTCAATAAACCTCCGGTCAAAAAC
>JBBYHO010417145.1:0-26122 GCA_038382025.1 Adansonia gregorii
AGTCTAACCTAGAATGGTGGATGTACCTATTATTCTTATATATATCATTATTTTCTTTTATTTTTAAAGGCCCATATAATAATAATAATATTATTAATTATTATTATTATTATTATTATTATTATGATGTATTTTTCATGTTTGGAGTCTAAGTTGTCGAGATTAATCACTCATTTGACTTAACTCTAGATAATGTTATGAAACGACCATTCATTTCAGAGTCATTTGTTTGGTGAAATCAGTCACCTATCAGAGTTCATGTTTTAAGGTTACAAAACCCTTAAACAAAACTCGAGGTCTACGTTGATACCAAAGATCATGTGAAAAGGCCTGGGAGTTGGTTACAATCACGAGTAAAGATCAACCCTCTCATCATGCCCGAAAATCGGTACCTTATTAATTATATGTTAATTTAAAATTTGATTTTTATTTGGTTTCAACATTTAATATTTAATCATAATTCCCATAACATTTTATTAAACATATTTATTATTCAAGAAAGTCGAGTTTTATTATTTTGGAAATCATACTATCATTCGCACCCTCCCGGAAGACCAAGAGGACAACAAAGCTTTTTATCAATCTCTTTCGTACCTTGTTAGAGAACCTATGGAATACGAAAGGTTTTTATTTTTACAAAAATAAAAAAATTTTGATTCTCATCTTGACAAGGGTGTCGCGTTATTAAATTAATTTGTAGAACCCTTTGCATATTCTGGTAGGAATTTTCACATATTAATTTAATTAGGGGACATTACCTTAATTTTAAAAATATAACCGATTGTATTAAAAATATTAATCCTAAAACCTAAAGATGGTCCAATATAATGAACATATTCCTAATATGTACTTTTGACATGAAAGTATCCCAGTAAATATATAAAACTTGATTCTAATGCAAAATTACTAAGATGCCTTTAGGATATACTTTTGACATAAAAGTATCTAGCTGACCTCTAAATACTCAAAAATAATACTCAAAGTGTGAACGTATCCTAATATGCACTTTTTGCATAAAAGCATCCCGGTGCTTACCTAATACTCGATTTTATGTAAAATTACCAAAATGCCCCCAAGTATACCTTCGACATAAAACTATTCTGGTACCTTAATAGACACTAATATGGTGATGAAATGACAAACCTATCGTAAATATGCACCTTTGGCATAAAAGCATCCTAGTTACTATCAAGGACTCTATTTTAGAAAAAATTACCAAAATGCTCTTAGAGTATACCTTCGACGTGAAAGTATTCTGAAACCTTAACGGACACTATGACAATCATTAAATGATGAATTTACCCTAAATGGGGAAACTAAAGTTCAAATTTTGGCTTAAAATGCAAAAACTACAATTTAGCCCTTAAGCTTTTGAAAATTTTGGTTCGTACCCCACGAAAAATAAAGAGAATACGAAAAGTTTTAAAATTTTCTATGCCCCTATGGAAGACCATAGGAATAATGGATATTTTTGAAAGCGATGAAAATGACTATTTTACTCCTAAATACTAAAGTTTGCTATTTAGTCCTTAAACTATTTAAAATTTTTAATTAAGCCCCTACACGAAAAAAAATACCAAAATCATCAAACAAATGGAAAATAAACATGAAAAACATAGAAAATATATTCACGAAGATTCGGCCAAACACCTTGCCCTTGGAACAAAATTTGTCAACATTTTACAAAATAGTCCCTCACTTTTTTAATTTTGCATTTAAGTCCTTACATGGAAAAACACCACAAAATCTCACTAAAAATAATCAAACCATGTAAGAATCAACACAACAATCATGGAAAAAATGTACATGAGGATTTGGCCAAGCACTTTTAGCCATAAAACACCACTTTTCCATGTTTTACGATTTCATCCTTAAACTTTCTAAAATTACAAAATGACGCCTAAAATGTTTAAAAACACCTAAAACACGTTCAAAAACACACAAAATTAGTTTCCACGCAACCATGAACTCTCAGTCAAACCAAAAGTGGCATAATAAAGTTTATATATTTTTACAATTTAGTCCCTAAAATTTTTAATATTTACAAAATAATCAAAAGACCTGAAATCAAGACAAAAAATAAGCACAAAATCATCATCATCATCATCATCAATTCATATCAGATTCAGCCAACTGAAAATTGTCATATATATATATATATATACATGCTTTGATATAAGAAATCATGAAAATAAGCATAAATAATTATTATTAAACTTAAATAAAAATAAAATCATAAAATAAATATAATAATATACTAAACAATATATGAACACCAAATACCATGAAAGGAACAATATAAACATCATATAAAATACAACAAAAACAAAACCACAAAAACAAAAAATAATTATTCTATACATAAAAAAACAAGATTTAACTAAAAAACAAAAATCACAATAAATATGCAAAATTTTCCAAGTCATCATGTTTAGCCTTTCAACATGGATAAAATGCATGAGCCTTAACACGACTTTGACTCATAAATAAAATGAAGAAAAACAAAAGGAATAATGTTTTGACCTTGAAAAACTCAAGAAAACTAAGTAAAAAAAAAGGTTTTTCTTTAGTATTTTGTTTTTCAAATGCCAAAGAACCCAAATGAACAAAAATCATCCCTATTTATAGTGACGAAGGTCAACCAAGGCGTAAAAGAATCCTTCCCCAAAGGGTTTCCACACCATTCTAAAAGATTTTTTTTCTTCATTTATTACATGTAATTATTATTTGATATTTTGCTGTGATTCAAATATAACTTGTTTTGATTTAAATTTATTATTTTTGTCATCTTGTGGCTTAGGTCATCATTGACATAATTCATTTTTTTGTGTAATATTCGTATAATTATATCATAAAAATTAATTAGAAGAACTAAATTGTAAAAATCAAAAATTATTATTTGAAATAAAATTTCATATAATCAATTTAATTTAATCTAACAGTAAAAACAATTTTTATATATAAGAAAAAAATTAAAAATAGTGAACTTGTAAAATTTTACAATAAAAACCTTACTAAGAAAATTGTTACATGTAAAAAAAAAAATGCAAAACTCATAAAATAAGTTAAATTTTTGCAAACTAAATTAATCCTACTGAAAAAACTTACATAGTAGAAAACTTCATATTTCGAAAATGAGAAAATTATGAAAGAAAATATAAAACTCATAAAATAAAATGAAATTTTCAAAATTGATTTAATATGATTTAAACAATAAAATTTGAAGAATTTTGAAAATTATAAACTTAGAAAAATCTTTCCAAAAAAATTCACAGAGTAGAAAAACTTTGCATTTCTATAACGGGATAAATTCTAAAATTCATAACAAATAAATGAAATTTGAACAACTAATTTAATGGCGGTTAAATGTGAATATTTAAAAAATTTTAAAATTTAAAACTCGAGTAAATTCTACCTAAAATTTTACTGATAAAGGAGAGTTTGTATTCTAAAACAGAGAAAATTTCCAAAAAATACATTGAAACTTATATAAAATAAATTAAATAAAACATATTATTCAAAATATTTATTTACAAAATGGTAAAGATGAAAGTCTGAAATTTAAAATAATTTTACCAAAAAAAATTTTAGGAGTACAATACTTGCAGTACTGTAAAAAATTAAAAATCAATTACTAAAATAGGCAACTTGACTCCTTGTGGTATAAAATACCAATTTGAATTTTTTCTTGAATATTTTTAATTTTTCAATGTGAGTATTGGCGGAAATACCACATAAGTGTTGATAAAAGTATACGATAGTCAATTTCTTGAATTTTATGAAAAATTCTCAAAACAAATTCCTAAAAAATGAAAAATTTGAGCATATCATCCGTAGAGATAGATCTTCAAAATTTGAGAAGAAACTATTAAAAAATAATTTTTTTAGAAAATATTCGTCTTATATATATGGAATTAGAGATCAAAATAGGATTTTTTCTTCCACATGAACTTACAACCATTTAAATATAACTAAGATAGTCTTGAAATTATCTTGTTCATCTAAAACAGATTATGCTTAATGAGAGTGGCTATTAAGTTCTCAATCTCGGATATTCAAAATTATTAAAAAAAAGATCAGAACAAAATTATGTATCTACAACTACTAAAGAAGCTTTTCAATGGGAGAATCAACTCATTACTCCACATCATAGCTAGGCCACCTCTCTGATGATCATTATCGACCACAAAAGCATTGTCCATATCACAGTATCGTCGGACTCTATCGAACTCATTGTTGCTCAACTTTGCTTCACATAGAAATACGACATCGGGAACTTCTTGTTGAATGAGCTGTCTTACTGTCCGTGGTTCCCAAGCCCGCGGCAGTTCCATGTTTTTAACTTCATAACTCCTGGCAGGGCTGATGGTCAACCTCCACTATTAAAATTACTTTTCAGTCATCTCTGCTGGTAGATAGTTTGACTTTTTTTACACCTAAATTCTCCTTTTCGGTAGCCATTTCAGTTAAAAGTTCTGTATTGTTCTGCTTTGTTATCTCCGTTTATTTGTTACACGCGGCCTGCTTAGCTATTCTTTCAGCTGTTATTTGTCCTTCTTTCCATAATTACTTGTTGAATGCTATGTTGACTTTCATTCTCTAAGCCCAATAATGCTAGATCTCCATATTCGCTTGTTGCTCTTATTTTCTTCTATGAGTTTCCAAAACCAACATTTGTTTGAGGAATCTTATCATCAGTCAAGGAATAGTTTTCGATTTCTCCTTGCTTCCCCACGATTCTCTTATTAACACTGTTATCAGACAATCGATGACCTTCTTTGTTTAGTCCACGGTCCTTATTCACCTTATTCTGTGCCTTCTATCCACTCCATGGCAGATCATTAACACATTCAACGGATAATTTACTTTCGACCTTACCTGTTCTTTTTGCAGTAATTTTGAGTGTCCAACTTTTGCATTAACACTTCTTTCCTTTGTTTTCTCCTAGCTTATTCTTTCCATAATTAAGCTGCTTCTCCGACCTTCTTCCTTGTTGACGTTCTCACAGCGATCTTCCGTTATGGTTAGATATGTTTTTGGCATGATGGTATTTAAATGACTTCTCAGTGCTTTCCTCACTCCTTGATTGGTGATACCCGTAACCATCCATCGTATTGACGCCCCACGTTATTCTGATCTATATGCTGTTATTTACAATCTGTTTCGACATGTCCTAGTTTACCACAGTTATAGCAAAAACTTGAAATCCTTTCATACTTGATTCGGCCCCAATGCCTTCCACCATCCTCTAGCTTTTACAGCAATACAACCCTCCTAAAAGGTTTATTGACTTCAATGTCCACTCTCATTCAAAGAAATCTTCCGCATTCACTATTTTGAGAATCAAAGTCTAGCTCTTTGGGTTGGCCTATCCTGTTCCCAATTCTTTATGTTATCTCTTTGTTAAACCAGCCTAGTCGTAAGTCATAAACTCGTATCCAAAAATTTATAGTGCTAAATACATAATCCTTGGGCCATTTACTGGGATCATAATCTTGAAAGAGCAGCAAGTTCTTGTCGAAATTCCATGGACTGCCATTCAACACTTGAAGTTTATCAGTATTTGTTGATAATTTGAATAAAAAAAATTTGTATCCAGCACACAAATGCCCATTTCTTTCGCTACCCTCCATGGTACCTTGAAAGTTGCAATCATGGCCTCCTTATTGAAATGTTTTCTCGTTAGCAGCGTTCCTACAACCCATGGTTCTAATATCTCGTCTTTCCTTGAGTTTTGATCGACAAGAACCTCGATTGATTCCTTTTCTTCCTCGGTAAAGCTAAGTTTCGCCCCCAATCCCTTTGTGTCTTCCTTCATTACTTAACTGAGAAACTACAAAATCCAATCACCTTTCGATTCCCACAAGAATCCTAGAATCCCCAGATAGTACTACCTTGTACAAGACAAGACTCACTTCCTCCCACAGCAAAAGGGAAACTCAAAGACTTAGTGAATTTTTTTATTGTTTTAGATTTTTTGTTCTGAAACAACTGAATAATAAAAAACAAATAACGCTTCATGAATCCCATGATAAATTGCTATTCTTTAAGCTCTTTAAAATGTGAAACATAATTTTTAAAAAATAATAATAAATATTTCTTTATTAATTTTAAAATTTTTTGTTTTTAAAATTAAAAGTTACATGGATGGATTATTTATAAAAAATAAAGTCAAAAAATAAAGACATCAGTCGACTAGACCATGTAGAAGGTTTGAGTCGTACAAGTTTATCATACCAAATGGATAGTACAAATTTTGGATAGGTCCATGCCAAACCAATAAAAATATTAGATATGCAAACTTAAATATTATCAACATTTAAACCATATTAATACATATTAAAATTCAGTATATCTACAAAGTGAGTGAGCTTTTTAAAAGATAATAAGAAAAAGTAAATGAAATAATTTTTATGATAGATGTGGAAGTTTTTGTAATTTTTTAAGTAATACATTTTTAAAAGATATAAATGCCCTACTTTTATATTTTTGTTATAATTTTTTTAATTTTCTGATTGAGTTGGTATAGTGACTTGTGGCATCAAATTTAAAAACTTTAAAAATAACAAAAATTTTACCATATTATGAGATAAATTCGTTCAAAAAAGAATAGTTAGTTAAAAATAGTTGAAAAATCTTCTTAGTGACTATATATATTTTTAAAATATTAAAAAAGGATGAATAGTTTACACTAGATTGTTGTTTTTTAAAAATTAAAAAAACGTAATATTTCTAATTTCATTTTATTATTTTAACTTCATTTTTTTTTTGGTAATTTTCTTAAGTGAGTTGGCATCACATGATAAAAGACATATTATCATAGGGGCTTTATATAGACTATATTTTGGCATACCTATTATTTGGGTAAAAAAAATGAAGAAGTTTATTTAATCAGTTGGATCATTAGTTTTTAAATACAGTATACATGTGAATAGAAAAGGACATGAATATCCCTATTGTTTTTTCATTTTAACTTCTAAATAATTTGATCAATTGAATTGTTACAATTTAACTTATGGCACTTATTCAATCAGCATCCATAATATAATTTAGAATTTGACTCATCCTACGAGGGAAAAATATTGTGCTTTGAAACTATATAATATTTCACAAAAAAAAATGGTAAGCTTTTGGTTATTTATGGGTCTTTTGGGAAAAAATTATGTAAAAAGTTATATAACTGAACGAATGACTAAAAGTTTGAGATTTAATCCTTCTCCTATAATTCAAATAAATTAAATCCTTATACTTTTTCAAATTTAAAATCTTAATCTATATATAACATTGTATTTTTTCTGTTAAAAATGCTGACATGGCATTGTATGATTTATTTATTACATATGAAATAAAAAAGGAAAATTATGAACGTAAAACATAAAACCCAATATAATGAAATAAAAAATAAAAAATCAATCAAATCTTTAAATCCCTAAATCCTAAAACCTCACATTATCTTTGATTTAATATGTTGAATCCTAATATATATCCCTAAAATCAACCTTAACTCAAATAGTATTGGCCTTAACCGAAGAAGATCAACTCGAAACCAAAGTCTAAAACAGAAGTTGAAATGAACATAAAATAGAAGAAAAGAGATAAGGCAAACTAAAGATAAGGGTTGGGGAAAAAAATTAAAGTGTATAGTAAAAGTGTAACCTAAAAACTGTGCAAGTTAGCCTTTAATTTTTTTGTGTAATTTTTTAATTGATTTTGTATGTTGCCCCTCTTTGGTATCTTTTATTTTGTTTAGATCAACAATATGGTGTATGTACCTTATTTGTTTTTTTGGCTAGTGTAGACACTTAATTTTGTTTGGATCCCTTCGTTGGCCTTCTTGGTTTTGACTACCTATAGATACCTTTTGATTTGAACCCTTTGAATGAAGAATATGCTAGTAAATGACAATCATGAAACCACTAATTGGATAAAGACCATGGAACATATAAAGCTTTACAAGTATAGGATCCTTATACATCAAAGCCTTTCTTGGTCACTATAATGCTAAGACGAGGCATCGGCAATCTTCAAAGATGTTATGCTTTCTTACTTATGAAGTAAGCAACCAATCTCATAGGTTGAAATATAAAGGGTACTTACGTAGGAATTTGTTTTGTGGAAATAAGTTCACTAAACATGCCTCATGTGAGAATTCCATTTGGTATTAGTTACTCAAGTGTCTATGCAAATGTTCTCATATGCTAGTCATGCAACTAATCCTTAGACTTTTAGTACCAAGTCATCTGTACTAGTGTATGCCCTTAAACTAGTCGGATTGGGACATGGGATACATAATCAATTAAATGCATACACGTTACTAGTTAAAATGACAAAAAGTTTTCTTTCATGTTAGTGCCGTGATTGACTAACATGAAAACATTAACTGAATGAAGCCCATGGAACCTAAAAGGCCTTGCATAGGAATTATAATTTGTTGTAATTATGAGATTCTTATGCATCAAAGCTCAGTTCATTAAATTGTTATTGGTTAGAGTGTTGTCAAGATAGGGCATTGGTAATGTTCAAAGACCAACTTATGTTATGCCTTCTTACTTAAGAAATAAGCAATCGATCTTATAGGTTGAAGTATATGAGACACATAAGATGGCATGGATTCTTGTTTTATTGAAACAAGTTCACTGAACATGGTTCGAATGAGAACTCCATTTAGTATAAGTCACTCAAGTGTCAATATAATATGTTCTCATGTGTCAATCATGTAAAATAGTCCTTAGATTTGTGATACCAAGTCATCTCATATGAGGAGTGTTATACTTAAGGATCATTACGAGCGAGTCCACAATAGATGGATGCCTATAGTAGATGGTTTTGGGTATGGCATAAATCATATGGTAGATGGATGAGTGATCCAGAGAGGAATCACAAATCTTAGTGACATTGGACATATATCTCGATTGATTTTAACTACGGTTAACTATAAAGTCTTTGGCTAAAGCATAATGAATTATGAGGAGTTGTTTCTCATAGATTCATGATCATTAAACGTAAGTTGTAAGATCTAACATGGATTAAAACATAATTAGATATTGAACCATGCTCATGCTTACTTCGAGATATATGGTGCTACACTGATAGCCTAGTTACTGAGGTTTCAATGAGGTCACATTAACTCTTCAACATTTGGGTGGTCATGTGTCTTGCTAGATCTCGCTCTTGATCTATGGATATAATTAATTATGTTCATTGCCAACATGTTGAAAACCTAATAGGTCATACACAATAAGATAGAATTCTTGAATTAAATCTGTAATTTAATTAAGTATGACTTAAATTGAGCCTTTTTGACATCAACGCCAGATCTGAGATGTTCAATCAAAGAAATGTCTTTTAGCAATCAAAACCAAGAAAATTTGATTAGTGGGCTCAAACCAAATTAGGTCTATAGTGTGGCAGATAACAATTTTGGAAAACATTCAAACAAGAGGAAAAGAAAGCGTACCCTTGAAGAGTTGAACTAGAGCAAGAATAATAAATTTTTTTAAGTTGCTTTATTCGAAAAAAAAAAAAAGAAAGAAAGTGAAGCCACGACACAATCTAAATGCTATGCACTTTGGGAAAAAAACATTTGTAATAATCTTTTAGGAACATTGTTGAACGGGAAGACAAAATATTCAGCAAGAACTACATTTGAGAAGACTATCGGATAATCTGTACTTGATGCCTCTTGCATGCTACAATTTATCAAATGAAGAAAGAAAAGAATTTTGTTCTTTTCTAAAATCAATTAAGTTAGTAGATATATCTTCAACGAACATCTCATGATATATTCATGTCAATAACGGTAGGATTCCAAGATTTAAGAGTCACAATTACCATATACTTTTTCAAATACTATTTTCAGTTGCCATTAGAAAATTTGTAGCTAAACATGTCTCTCAAGCGTTGGATGAGCTAAGACATTTCTTTCTAAGATTATGCCATAAGAGATTGAGAAGAAAGATGTAACTAAAAGTCTTTACAAGTAGATAAAGTCACCATTTTGTTCACGTAAGAAACAATTTTTCCGCCAACTTTTTTGGATGTGATGGTGCATCAAATTGTAACATGGATTCTCCTGTCGAGAGATTGTTCTAAAATTGATATTTATTTCCACAGAACTGAAACTCCCCAACAACAAATAGGTAAATCTAGAATTATGAATAAAAATAACCAACCATTTTGCATCTGGATAAGCAAGCTTTCCTATAGCAGCTATGCCTATTGACCATTGCATGGCATGTAAATGGAATAGATTCATTCAGCTATAATGTCCTTGAGAATGCTCCAAAATGAAGTAGCCAAAATTACCACATCAAGGCAATAAACAAGATATCATGAATTGGCGTCCAGCAAACAAAATCGAAATTTAAAAAAATTTAAAAAAAAAAAGTAATCATTAAGCGCAAAATTCCCCTCAACTTTCTTCACTCTCTGTCCCACTAACAAAATGTGAGGTCAGTAAGATCAAAGTAGGATTGCATTGGTGTAGTAATATGTACAAAGCCAAGTGCCTCTGCCTAACTTCTACAGCACCGTGTTCCTTGTTATTAAAGACCCAATTTCGTTAGAATATTGGATTTGGATGGCACGAGAATATTTCAAGTTCTTATAACAGGACCCTTGTACAGCCCTCTCCGAATAACAAAGTTGTCAGGGGGCTGAAACTCTTCTAACCAGCTCACTTCTGAGTATCTCACTCCATTCACTTCAATCTCACCTTCATTTCAACCAACCAAAACAATATTAACATGACAACATATTATACAAAAAGCTACAATAGTAACTAGATTCAAAACTGTAATTTCTTACCAGGCAAATCCCTTCTTGGGGACCTCCGGAAGTATGTGCAGTGTCGTCCATGCTCCGATGAATAAGGTGGAGATAAAATATCAAAAATGGCACAGGGAGTCCGAGCCCTGTAACAATGAATATTGCCTCCACTTGTAGGATAAAGTACTGTTGTTGCACAAGGCGCTGTCATCTCAGTATCCTTGACAAGTTTTGCAGCTCTTGCTACAAATCACCAAGAATAAGCAATCCAAGTCAAAGATTGATAATTATATTAAGCATATTATAGCCTTGGACGGGAGAAGAGAAAATATATTATTTAAAATGAGAGACACATCAACACTTCACTATGAATATATCATCAATATTATAACATCCATTGAACAGGCAACCGCTATTTGGATGACGAGGTTAAATTCCATTAATAGTTGTTATTAGAAACCCAAGCTGCAGTCAATTAAAAAATCATCAAAGGTCTATAACTATTCATTTGGTCTGCTGTGGTTTCAAAAGCTGAAATATTTACTGATGAAAGTTCCATTCAAATAGAACTGAGCACATCCCTAGCCAAGTACAGTAGCAACCCAAAGCTTGCCTCCAAATATTTCAATAAAGCAGTTAAGAACATATGTCACAAGCATTCTCGATAATCTGGAAGTAAACTACATCTACACAAGATGAGGAATTCCACAGGCCTCTCACTTCCTTGGATACTAGCAAAAAGGCACTCTACATCTTCCCTATTTAAAGAATCATTTGCTAACCAAAAGACATCCAGCATTTAGTATGTCCAAAGTTTTCTTCCTCCTATTCTAATCAAATTTTCGATCAAAATGAACTTCAATCTCAAAATATTTTCTCAGTTATTCTTGAACAAACAAACCACAAGCGCATGGATAACTAAATGAAACACAGTTATACAGAAAACTATATATCACAAAGCAAATATAGATTTGAAAAGAGGTCCATTTCTCTCTCAGCTCTTTACAAGAATTCTAATCCTGTGTGGCAAACGGTAAGAACAGGAGTTACACAGGATTTCTAACATCAGAAGATTAACAGAGCTTTATAAAAGGCACTAGATCTTATGGAACAAATTACCCAAGAAAACTCCTGAAATAAAGACAATCCAAAATGAATAACAATTAAAAATGGGACTCATGAAGTTGCAAGGAATATGAAGTTTCTCATTACTGAGTCAATTGGATACAAGCCTATAAATTTGTTATCAAATTTATACACAAGAACCTATTATTCTATTTATAACTTTTTTTATGGTTTAGTTAGTAGGCATCAAAGAAATATGAAAATGCTAAAAACACACCTTGTAGTGGATCTTCAGGCTCTGTCGGGTCAAGCCAATCATATGATTTTACGTGTAATGAGCCATAGATAAGCCTGCTCAGCACTGTCATTCCTGGATGATTATGCAGAGGTATGATAGAGGAAGGCGGCATACAAAAAATTCCTATCTGCAGCAAAGAGAAAAACAAAAAATGAATATCCATATTAAGTACTGCATATTCAATTTTCGAAAGTTTAACTGTCATTTCGAGAGAAGTGTTCATTTTAACAAATTCTAGGAGACCTCCAGCAAAATGCAACGCCGTTGCTTTAAAACTATGAAAATTTATGTCCTCAATGACAGGTGATATCTTTTGTAATATAAAGTTCACAAGTGATTTAAAGTTTGCGCTTACAGAGAAGCTGTCACACTCATGTAAGTGCAGATACTTAATTGGTGGCAGTGACTGATGGGTTCCATTCTGCTCATGTACAGGACCAGACCAATTGCGTACCACTTGCGCCTCCTGTTCCAGACCTACGTCAGAAGGCTTCATTTTCTCTGAAACAAAATGATATGGAGTTAACATGCAGTGAATATGATATGGAGCTAGGAGTTTCATCTGAAAACTAACAACATGGAGAACAATCTATGAAGCACGGATACGCAATTCGCCTTGCGTACTGGTGTCCGATACATGTCTGACAAGAACACGCCTCCGACATGGCCAGATACATATTGGAAATGGCTGGATATGCCAGAAAAATAACACAAATCAGACACGGCGTGATACTGACTGACAGCTTGACAGAGTAGTTTTTTTATTTTTTTGGCATTTTTGTCCAAATCAAAACTAAGAAAGATTGAGACGGTGCGAACCCAATCATAACAATATTAATCAAAATTTCTAAATTACTTGACAAGATTGAGATGGTGCAAAATCTAATCATATCCATCTTTCTTACCTTTGAAGATGGGAATTGTTCTTGGAAAGACAAGCTTGGATATCACAAGCAATACTCTTTCAAGGCTCTTTACTTGACTGCGACATATCTTTGTTTATTGAGCTAGTTTCTCACCCTAGAGAAAAATCTTGCTTTCAAATTATGCAAAACTTTTGCTTTTTGCTCACCTAAGCTGAAGAATTTTTAGAGAAGTGGCAGCTAACCATTTCGTGTTCAACTCTTCAACTTAAATCAAATTTCTAGGTTACCAGGTAACTCTACACGTGGCCCAGTTAGCTTTAATTTTTTTTCCTTTAGTTTATTTATTGATCAAAGCTCTTAAAGTTTCAAAGCAAAACCCTGTTTTATCAAAATAGAACATAATGAAACTAATATCCAATTTAGTGGATGATATGAGTTTGAATTATTTGAATTCTAATGAGTTTTAAATGTTCAAAGTTTTTAAATTCAATAAAAATTTTAAAATATTAAAGAGCTATTTACATATTAATATTTATTGACAAGAATCAAATTTATATTTTCTGCGTTTCCTGCTTTACCCTTGTCCTAATATTTTAAAAATTTCAGTGTCGTTGTGTCCATATAGTGTCATACCTTTAATGTGTGTCCATGTCCGTGCTTCCCAGAGAACAATCCTTAAATCTAAAACTTGTATCAATATGAAGAACCATCAAATATAAAGCTAAAAATGCCAGGTCTAAAAAGCAGAAATTTTCAACATGAATAGACTGCATACAGAAATATCTAGATTAACAAAATCTATGACATCTATTGTACAGTCTATACCAGCTTCTTTACCTTTTTTGTTCCTTTTTGGGAATACCAACTAGTTCATCAACTTTTGGGAATAAGATAACAAAAAAAAGAAATAGAGAAAATCCTATAGTTCAAGGGACCAAACTATAATATCAACAATAGGGAAAAAGCTGTCTTCGAATAAAAAGTATTGAGTATAGTTATCATAAAATTTGTGCAATTCAAAATAATACAAAGTTGTCGATCCAAAAGTAGCATTCTGAATGTCATGGTTGAAAATGAACTATTGCAAAATGAATATACAGACTAGCTGCATATTACTTAAATATCTCTTGTTATTTGGGAAAACAATCATATTCAGTACAAAAATATGTTAAAAACTCGAAACATCAAGGGATTGGGGTTTATTCTCTCCCATCATGGACGCTAATTAAGGTCGGAAGAGGAGTTTGAAGAATAAGTTCACAAACATATAGAAAGCACCTGCATCTCTACAAGCAGACATCAAAACTCTAGGCTTTTTCTATCCTATATGTTGCCAGAAACTAATATGTTCGATAAAAACACTGGAAACTAAGCACCAATATTTAGTTCAAAAAAGTATAAGAACTGAATTTATACAATAAAACTTCATTGGTAAGATGAGGAAAATTAAAAAATTGAATATACATTTTATTTAAAATTTGCACAAGTGGCATATAAATTTATTACGTATTTATGTTAATAAATGTTAAAAATGAGAGAACATAAAAATTAATCTTATTAAAGGATAAAATTGTCCTCACAAGACATTGTTGAATACATTAAGTACGTTTTAACTAATTAATATTTTTAACTCTAGCCATGGAAAATCTTCCATTAAGGTAGTGTTTGGTATCATTTTAAGACCACCATGGAGATCTAATCACAGCAGAGATGATTAAAAGGAAGGAACCAGTATTGATGAGTATAATTCTCCAAAAAAAAAAAAAAATCAAGGTCGTTGAAGTGTTCCCATGAAGTCAAAGGTCACATAGGTTGCCTTGAACATGTGAAAATTTGTCATAAATGATTTAGAAGATCGATGCCCCTTAATGATAAAACATTTCACTGTTTTTGACCGGATTGGGATCACCACTTAAGGCAATGATCTCAGATCAGTGGCTCATAGGATTTCCAAATTACATTGTGATACAATCATAGTGAATAGATGACCCTGGACTTTGAGAAGATATGTCATATCAAAAGCTACCAACCACATTCTAAAATTAAATCATTGAAGACTTCAATTTTCAGTGGTTTAAAATTTTGCATGGTTTATCGCATAACACCTGAGTTGCAGGAATAACCTCTACCTAGAAGAGCATTTTCTTAATGTTATTCTTGTACCACATAAGAGAAAGAGGAAAAAGCAGAGCACCCCAACCACCGTTTTCTAGAAGCACCCAAACGGCAAATAATTGTCAAAGTTTCTAGCCAAAAAATAAGAAAATTTTGCAATTTAACTCCTGGTACAGCAAGCTTTTAACACACAAGATACAAGAGCTTCAAAGATGACTACTTGCGATTATTTTGAACATTTAATTAATGCCTAAAGGCAACTGGAAGTGATATTTTACCATCAGACATGTTAGCTAAAATGATTAAACTAAAAAGAAATCAAATGAGATAGAGCTTAAAAGAAGAGAACAGGAAGATTTATTCTCTTAAAAGCATAACAAAGTCCTGATACAGATATTGTCGTGGGGGATAACAAATTTCTCACTCTACTGAAATTCATTTTGTCAACAGAAGTTCATGATTTTTGTAATTAAATCCAGTGAAAAATCAGAAAAGTTGTGCAATTAAATTATGTCAGAGCCTCTCCCTACAGGACAAAAATTTGACCCTAAAAGAAAACAAACTTAATGTCCCAAAAAATGAAGTTTAATACTATTTTTGGTTTTATTCAGTTAGCCACAGGGGAACTTGGCATCCCAGTCAGCCAAAAGGCATAGCACTATTTATCAGTAGATCATGGACTTGCCAAGAAATGAATATACTAGGGGTACCGTTAGCAACTTCCAACAGCTGATCTCATCCAAAGAAAGATCCTGCTGACTTAAATTAACTAATATAAAAGTAAATTCACACGTTTTAGTTTTGATTGAAAAATAACATTACAACTAAAAGCTAGAAAAATTAGCTTTCATAGTATTTAATGACCACAAATTCTGAAAACGTGCAGAAAAAGAAGAACTGCTTTCAACATTATTTTATCTAAATGATAATAGCTAATAAAGCATAGCAGACTTGGTTCAACCATAAGCTCAAAAAACAAACATAAACGGAGAAAGAATCATTAGTGTATACCTAACATAGCACGAACTTTTTCAAGAGCTTCATCGGAAACAGGACCATTGGGGGAGAATGACGCTCTGCAAGTATTGTAAAGCCTCTGTATATAATACGGCATGTTTGTAAAGACGATACCAACTTAACTGAATGGACCAAACGTGTCTATATCAGTAAGCTGATAACGCCTTTTTGCAAGTAACTTACTAGCTGATACTACGATAAAAGATACAATTTGCTGATAACTGGGTCTGCAAAGTAATCCGACGGTAGTAGATCTGCATGGCAATTATTTCATCATCCTTCCCAGCAAATCTCACTTACAACCACCCCATCTGACAAGGTACACATTGAAGGCAAAATAAATCAATTTAACTCATTTACAACAAAAATAATGACGAAATAAGTATGCAAACCATAGCCTCCTTCATTTCAAATTTCAAGAATTGAATGCATAATTTTACAATTACTATTATTACTACATTAACCCTCTCAAAAGAGAAATGCAAGAAAATACAACAAGTACTAAACCCATCAAGGGCAAAGCTAAGTAGTTCAATTAACCTAAAAAAAAAACACCAGTAAACAACATCAATTATTTATCCTTTCTTTCTATTTTCTAAAATAAAACTTTAATACGAAAGAAAGCGGAATCTATTTATATCCATGGTTTAGGTTTACCAAGAAAAGAAAAAACAAGAAGGAATCAAAATTACGATAAACATAAAATAGAATACGAAAGCAAAAAAAAAAAATTAATTGAAAAATAAATGTTAGCAACAATTAAAAACAATAGCAGAAAGAAGAGAAAATCGAATAAAAATTGAACTGACCAATTTGCGACCCATCAAACTGATAAAAATTGTTTGGAAGAGATGGGCGTGGAGCGGAGAGTTAGGATAGAGAAGGAAAGAGGATTTTATTTATTAGGGAAAGGGCAAGGAATCACAGAGAAAATAGAAAAAAGTGAGAAAGACGAACGAGTATCGATCTTGGACGCGTCATTACCTAGCTGCTTCTGATTTTTACCAACTTCAGTACGCTTGCTGGATCCCATGTATTTTACACATTTGTCCTTGGCCTAAAATCATTTTGCGGTTTTTGCTGTTCTTTTTATAGTAAAAAAAATCTGAGACAAGATAAATTGCTATTTTTAAATTCCGTTCGCAGCTTAAAGAACATATCTTTTAAAATATATGTATTATATGTAATATATAAAATCAAAAATATATATTTTTTTAAAATTTACGAAACTATTTGTTGTTTTCTAATATAGATTAAATTATAATTACAAATAATTTTATATGTAATTTCTCTAATTTATAAACCAAAATTTTAATCCCATTAAACCACTTTTGTTCTAAAACTATAAAATTAAAAATTTATATGTTATTTTATCTTAAAGATTTTAGATTTTCATTAACGTAAAAATAAATTAATTTATTTGGTATTTATATTTATAGTATATATCAAAGCATGATGGTTGCAAAATTTTTGAGCTGACATCGACAACTGATATTATTTATTATAATATTTAATAGCCATTGATCTAATATTTTATTGGTATATTTGTCATAATATATCAAGATAAGAATTCTAACATATGAGATCATATAATAATTTAATCATCATTGGATCCCAACTATTAGAATGAATCATTTATCTAAGCTTCTCTTATTGAAATACGAGGTAGCTAAATTAAAAAATTGCCATCAATTTTTTAGAGTTAAGATTGATCAAATACTTATTAAAATCATTTATTTAAAAATTATGAAACTCAAAAAGAATAATTTTAAAATCTGTGCAATCTAAAAAATCTATAAAATTGATTTTTATAGTCAGTTACATCACAAGTAAAAATCGATTCTCTTCATTTTGCTTAAAAAATTAATATTAACTACTCTCTCTCACACACACACACACACATATATATATATATCTAATTTATGTATTTTTTTGCATTTCATATATTTAGATATTCAATTATAATCTTACTTTTATTTGTAAAAAACAAAAATATTTTAATGAAAAGAATATATATTCCAAAACTCTATTAAATACCTAAAAAAAATCAAATGTTAACTAGGGAGTAGCGCGAATCGAAGCATGACTCAGAATACAAGTTTTGTAATAGAAAAAATATAAGAAAAGAACAATGACTCCAAAATTAATTCCAAATTAAGCATCAGATCAAACCTATTTATAAAATTGAACTCCATTAAGAAGATATTATGAAATACAACAAAGGATAAATTGAATAAAATGAATCTTTGAAAATAAAGCTAAAATTTAATTTCTTTATAAAATTGAGAGCCTTGAAGTTAGTTATTAGGAACTTAGTATTTAACCTTTCTAGGCCTATAAACTCTCAAAATAATATTCTTAGAGTTAATTTTGACTGAACACCTCAAAATGACTAATACCAAAACTTAGAGAAACTCGAAAATACTTAACAGTTTTCATGTTTAGGGCTTTTTTGATTTATTTTAGATTATTTTGAACACTAAAAATTGCAAACTAAAATTTTTACTAAAGATGACTCAATATAGTTAACAATAAAAAATGCTCAAAAATCCTAAAAAAATATCATTTTGGGTATCAAATGAATTTTGCAATTGGATGTTATTGCATTGCACAGCATATCCGAACAGCATACCTTGTGAATTTTATTCCCAATTCATCCAAAACTTTCACTGAATGAGCCATATATACTTAGAAAGCTTATTTATCTCATTGCAATCAAAAAATATGAAAAAAAATTCAAGAAAAATGGTTATCCCCACCAAAATCCGAGCTCACTTTAATATCTAACATCTAAAATAGAGCTATTTAGATAGCTGAGGTAGCAGAATTTCTTTCAGACTTATCCAACAAGAAATTACTTGTTTCAAAGCTAATGCATTGGAGATTACAGTAAAAATACTAACAAAAATTAATACTACTAGAAACATAGACAAAAATTTTCTTTTTTCAAAACTACTGTGCTGGAAGATCGCAATAACTCAAAAACATGTGTGCCTAAATACTTTGCAAAATTTTTAAACTAATCTTTAGACATCCAAATGTCTTTTGGCTGAGCGCTTGACATTCTTGGCATGTCAAAGGGATGAAAACAACAAAAATCACCCTAAAACTCTATCTAAAACTTGAAATATGACAACTCTGATAATGGTTGAGAGTCATGCAAATGACTTACTTTTTAGCTTTTTTCCTTTTTTGTACTTAGATCATCTAAACAAATGATAGGCATACTACTGCCACTCATTTGATTGCTATAACCAACAATTAAATGACACTAAACATCAAGATTAACACATATAAACTATCCCTAATGGCTCTAATCAAGACTCCATAAGTTCAAGCTTTAAAAATTAGTTAAAAATGTTTAGAAATATATTTTATTTTACACTCTAAATCAACCTTAAATGGACTCATTTTATTTAAATGCCTCCAAAATGTTATTTAAAGAACTTATTTAGCAAAACTAAGCCTTAACTTAATCATTGATTGAATGAGCTAAAGCTTAAGCTTAGAGGTTTTTTTGGTGAAAAACTAGTTTAAACACACTACACAAACAATTTAACAGACACTTAGCAAACTAATCAACATAAACATCTGGCAAGTTCACAAAAAAATATTGGGCGTCATTCAAACTCACTTGGCTAAGCCTATCAAGCCAGGGCATGATCGTTTAATCATTTAATATCATCTTTATTCTCACCAATTCTCCATTAAAGCAAGCACAATCAAGCTCAATTTCAACTTCACAACATGCTTAGCATTTGACATCAATATCTCAATCGTCAAAGCTTAGAACTAACATTTCAATTCATGATTTCATCAAATTAAACTTAAATTTTAGCTAAATCTAACTTTAAATCTTTAAAATTACATCATATCATCATTATTGATCAATTAGAGCATACTTTTTTTTTTCTATACGATTTAACATCCTTACAAGGTGCCAACAACATTGGTTTTCTACTTAACTAACCTAATTTGGCTTTTCTCTATCTTGCTAGGGCTTAACCTTTCTAAAAAAGCACCAACAACACCAGTTCTCTACTTAACCAATCTAATTGGACTTTTCTCTCTCTGTGGGCCAAACTTCACTGAGCTTACAGCATGGCTAACTATATTAGGACTATTGCACTACAAGCTAAATTCACCAAGCTTACACATGGCCAATTACATTAGGCTTAACTCACTAAGTTCTAACTTCACTAGGTTTATAACATGGCAAGCTATGTTGGGTTTTAAGCATTAGGGAAGAATGATATCTTCTTGAATTAGCAGCCACTGGGGAAAATTGTACTCTAACATATGTCATTAAGGAAATTTTATTGAATAAAGCCCGCAATGCATGATGAATGCATATGCAAGATTCTTATATCATGTTAATATGAAATCATAATATAGGATTCATCATGATGCCATCTGTGATTCACCCAACCTTAGTGAAACATATTTCAGGATGATTTTGTCATTATCTATGCATTAATAATTTAACTTGTTCAAGTTTCGCAAGACTATTGCTGCTACTTTCTTTCAATTTTCTTCTAATTCGATACCTCTTTCTTACCCAAAGCATTTTGGAATTGAATTTTTTTAGTCAAGGTAATTTCAAACCCTAAATCACTAAAATTTAGAATATATACCAATTTTTTTATATTAGTCTTTGTTATCAAAATATTTTGACAGCCTATGTTTATCATTTATCAGTTTGTTAATCATTATTAAATAAATCAACAAGCAATGACACAACACAAAGATATGCCAAGAAAACAAGTTCAATATGAATGTCTTTCAAAAACAAAGAATATCAACAAATATCAACATTTCACAAAGGAAATTTAATGAGCATTCAACAAATAATGAGATTCAAAAAGTAGGCCTTTTGACTATTAGGATTTCACATTTTTAGAGAATGAATCTGGTTTAACTTTTCAAGATACCATCTAAAAAGTCATTTCACTTAGACTAAGCAAATCTTTTAAAAACCCTTTTAAAATATGCCATATCCTTTCGGCTTAAGATGTTATCCCATGCAAGAGAGAATAATTCATCAAAACTTTATAAACCTAATAACACTTGGATCTGGCTTGGAATCTTGTAAACCTAATAACACTTGGTATCTACCAACATGTTTTTTTAGAATCCTTTAAACCCAAAACATTGGCATTTATCAACTTGCTCCCTTTTTCAAGCATAATACTTCTTCTCTCTATTAGAATTTATGGGATCCAGCAATTTATACCCATCCATTTTGGTTAAGATTAAAGTTTCTCTAGATAAAGCTTTTTTCATTACATAAGGTCTTTCCTAATGTAGAGGCCATTTACCGTTGGCATTTTTCTAAATTGGAAAAATCTTTTTGGGCATAAGCTCTCCCTCATGAGATTATCAATGATGAATGTTCTTATTATGTGCTTTCATCAGTTTTTTTCTAAAACATCTATTTATGACAAATAGCCTTTAGCATATTCTCCTCTATAAAGTTTAGCTGTTTATAATGGGATCTGACCTATTTAGCCTATTCTAATTTTGCTTCCATCAAGACTCTCTAATGATGAAATTTCAACCTCTATTGTTAGCACTAATTTCATCCTATAGACCAAGGAAAACGAGGTTAGCACCTGTGGAAGTATGTATTGAAGTTCAATATAGGCATGCAAAGCCAAATGTAACTTCTTATGCTAATCTTTGTAATTCTTGGTCATCTTTAACATGATTTTTTAAATTTTTTCTTGGCTACTACAGACACCTCATTTTGTCCAAGCCAATCTTTGGCAACCTAAGGCATAATCAAAGAGTGATGAAATTAAAAATAAAAATAAAGCTGGGGGACGATCATCACTTGGCAAAAAAGTTTTTGGGAAGTTCTAAAATGTCTATGGGTCGTGTTAAAAAAAATGTAAAAACAAGACATTAAAGGCAACTTTTTATGGTGTCACCAAGGTTATAGACAAATCAATTTCCCATTGTTTGTGTCCAAGTTGAGGTAAATAGAGAAGCCACAAGTTCATATAAGTTATATTGGGGTGCAAGTATTGATATGAAGCCTTTCCAGTGCGAAAAACTTGAATTTTCACATTTACTATCATACAAGAGGGTTTGGTATCGATACTTGGTATTGATACTTGGCATGTTTATATCAATACAGACCTTGACAGTAGCTAAAGTTGTGATTTTTGGCAAAATATATCGATACACAAGCATGAGTATCGATATAGACCCATGAAGTATTGATATTAGCCCCTAAGTTTCAAAATTGAAAACAGTTTTGCTCTTAGTATTGACACATAATTAATTGTATTGATACTTAAAAGTAAAATATACCTTGTGTATCGATACACCAAGGCATTTTTGCCTAGTTTGAGCCATTTTTTAGCCTTCGAGAACCTGATTTAAACATGTTTTTGCACCAAAGAACTATCATATAACATTATAAACCTCAACTATGGGCTCATTAATGGATTTTAAACAAATTTGAGAGCCCCAACAACCATTAACAAAGGTCACTTTCTCAAGATACATGGTTGTAAGAGGGTGGCAGGTATATCTCTACTGGAAAGCTGCTGCAACCTTTCTACCTCCTTGCTCAACATTGCAGAACCAATAAAAAAGGAGTCAGCTAAGCATGGTAGCCAGAGATGTCCCTTAGGGTAGAAGAGAAAAATCAAAAATGCCCTTGCATTATCTCTTAAAGAGAGCAATGATCAGCCAAAAAAAGGAGGGGAAGAGCCAAAAAAAAACTCTCAACAATTAAAAAAATTTCATCCATTCCCATAAATTCTCCAGAACTTTAGCTCTAAAAACTCACCAAAACCACTATTCGATTGTCTTTCACTCTTAACCACCTCCATTCACGTAGCTACCCTAAGCCACCACTGGAAAACCTTTAAGAACCCAACTTTCCACACATTTTGATCCTTAAAAAGCCCCACCATCAATCATACCACCAAAAAGCTACTTTTTTTTATTTTTTTCTTGTTAAATAATAGAAAAGAGAAGGAAAAAATTAAGCTTATAGCCACTGCTTCGAGAAAAAAAAGTTACATTTTTTTGTATATCCCCTCAACCTTGATCTTTACGGTTTCTGTTTTATCATTAACATCATCTTAGTATACCTTTTTTTATGTTTTTTTGGCCACTTTAGCATTCCCATGCATTTTTTGTGGCTTTGTGGTAATTTAGGATCTTGATGTTTTTCTTGGTGACTTCATGTTGTTTGGTTAACTAAGCATGCTTTTTTGTGATTTCATCACCATAATAGCCTTTGTCCATGTACTTCTTGCCATGTTCCTTCCATATTCATATCTTCATCTCATGTTTAAATTATGCATCTTAACATGACAAAAGTATGCTCCTATATTTCCTAGAAACTTAATAGGCTCCATGAAATAAAAATGCCATTTTAGCAAACTCTTTTTAAACATGTTCATCCTAAGTATGTTCATGAATCTATCTATTATTTTCATGCATTTTTTGTCATCTTTTCTGTGAAAATGTTATCTTTGCTCGTGTATATATGTCCTCCATATTCTGCATTATTTTATGGTACTTTGCTTGTGTTTAGATGCATGCTTGAGTGCCAAAAAACCTGATTTTAAAAATATCCCCAAGTTAAGGACATGCTATCTCCCATACATGGAGAATAACATGGGCTTAAGATTTTAATGAAGTTGGTTTTTCCAACCTTGGGGGCAAAATAAGTATTTATTTTTGGATTCATGGAAGAATGAGTATAAGAGTACTAGTTTTTCAAAAATGAAATGAAGTCTTTTAGTTGAAAATGTGAACCCTTGGTCTTAAGCCAACTACCTTTATAGTGGCATGGTCAACGAGTTGTTCTATCACCCCAAACTATTCAGGGATTATGGAATAAACTCGTGATGCCTATGTCAATCTCTCATCTTGGTTACGAATGTTCCAACATCCATGGCCTGAGCTCAACTCGAAAAAAACCAAAATACCGAACACCTCCCCTGTTTTGTTCTAGCAACACAGTGACCTAATCTTGAAAATTTATTAAAAAATAAAAAATGATTTATCCAGAATGTGTTGGTATTTTTTCCTAGAAAGGTTTTGAATTACCTTCCCAATGATGTCTCATTACCTTCAAATCATCTTGGATGAAATAGTTATGCATTTTCGAATCTTCGCTGTCTAAAACCTTTGTATCTAGTAAGCAATTTATCGTTTGGGCTGTTTCGGCCTAGCAAACAACATTTTTGAATCCCTTAAATATTTTTCCCATGGATTCATAAATTCTCTTTTTGAAAAGATATTATTCGTATTTTAACAATTCCGGATGGATCCGAAATGATTTTTCAAAGTTCATCATACCTTTACCCTATGCATGCTGCTAGTGTCGAGACAGGTTAAAATTCAAAAATTAATTTGGCCTAAAAGGTGATTTTCTAAGATTTTTGGAATATTTTTACATTAATCCTCATCAAGTTACCTTTCCAAGGATACCTTGTTTACCCCCCAGACCTCCAGATAAGCTTGAAATAAGTTCTAAAAGAGAAATGGCATGATACCATCCTCTGTTTCTAACCTGATTTTTGAAACATTTTTATTAAGGCATTCGAATGCCTCATGATCTACTCGGCTCATTCTCGTAACCTGAACCTTTTCGACTCGGACCAAGGGTAAACAAAAAGAGGAACATTTTAGCCAAACATTTGGCTCCTGATTTTTAAAGATTCCCTATTTTCGAGAATATGACCCACTTCTTTTAACGTCAAATATTTTTTTTGGAGATACTTCAACTCCACTTCCCTGAGGGGATACTCCAACCCTGTTTTTACCTTAAAATGACATCAAAATATCATTTTCGGGGATACTCTAACCCTACTACTCTGAAAGGATACTCCAACCCCACTTTAACCTCAAAATGACATTAAATTTTTATATTCGGGGATACTTCAAGGCCATTTCTCTAAGGGGATACTCCAACCCCACTTTTCTAAAAGGATATTCCAACCCCGCTCTCCACATTTCTTTTAAAATCCAAACTTTTTTCCCCAAGACATCTCTGAGCCATCGAAACTTTTTTTTTCTCCATAAGTTTCCACTGAATCCAACTAAGTCTTAATATTGTCATCTCAGTTATTCATCAATAATCAAAGATAATTATGAGAAACATTTTGATTGTCCCTCTTTTTCATGTATTTTGTATGAATTTATTTATTGTTCTCTTTTCCACCTTACAATACATTTCCTTTTGTAGGGACCTTGAGCATTCATGCTTTAAAGATCATTTTCAAAATCACAAAATGATATCTCATATTGGTATCTCTTCAGTGCCAAACATAAGATGTTTGATTTTGTTAAAACCTATTTGGAGATCATTTTCATAAAAAAACCCTATATTTCTTACCTTTTCAATGTACATAGTTGATAAAATTTTCATTAAAACCCAGACTCATATTTTACAAAATTTCATGCATTAGAGGGAATTATACTTAAATAATGATAAAAATGGAATCGAAAAATTTGAGAATCAAGTAAGATATAGTTAGATGGTATCAATTTTCGAGCATCATAGGGGTTCTAGTCCTTGCCTACACATAACCAACTCCTACACCCCAAATAACAGATCTCTAATATTATTTTCAATAGGCATCTGGTCAAACCTAACATAAAATGTTCGGTGGCGACTCCAAGTTTATGCCCATTTCATGGTGGCCATCCAAGACTAGTTGGATGAGCTATTCGTCCAATGGTCTTTTACTCCTTCATGTCAAACATCCTCATATTTTTTAAGTCAAGCACGCTTTGGCCTTTCGGATCATTCAAAGTTCGTAAAGGCTGGGTACGTCGAATGTCGACAGCTGCTTCTGCTGCTCCATTCATTTTTTATTGGTATATTGCCAAATTATGATGCTTGATCTTAAACTCAACACGTACTTCATGTATCATCTTATTTTTTGAATTTAAAGCATTATCAGTAAAACATTTTTTAGGAATTCTATATCAGTATATTATTTCTCTCTTGATAAATTTGCAC
>JBBYHO010417365.1:0-26118 GCA_038382025.1 Adansonia gregorii
GTGTCATAAGTCGAGAATCTGTATTTTCTCGTTCTTATCGTAACTCCGAAGAATGGTCTTAGTCAAGAAGACATTTTTCAGTCAGGATAATATTTTAAGTCGTACGCACTCTTAGATCCGCGAGGATCCACCCTGGGGTACATCGTGACAATGGTTTCTTGGTGCAAAAACCATATTTGAATCAGATTTTCAGAGCCTAAAAAATGGCTCAAACTAGGCAAAAATGTCCTAGTGTATTAATACAAAACATGTTGTATCGATACATAAAAAAATTTTTACCTATGAGTATCGATATAATAAGGTGTGTATCCATATTAAGAGCAAAAAAGAATTTCTAGTTTTCAGACTTAAAGGCCCGTGTTAATACTCCATGGATTTATATTGATACTTAAGCATATGTATCAATACATTTTGCAAAAAATCATAACTTTAGCTACTATCAAGGTTTGTTTTGATACAAGCATGCTAGGTATCAATACCCTACCTTAGGTATCAATACTAAACCCTCTTGTGTCAATACCACATGTGAAAATTTAAGTTTTTGGCAATGTAAAAACCCCTTATCAATGCTTATGCACTAATATAACTCGTACATACTTCCCAATTTACCTCAACTTGGTCATAAACTATGGAAAATTGATTCGTATACTCATCTGAATGACTCTGATGATGTTATGAAAAATGGCTTTTGATGCCTTATTTTATATTTTTCTTTAATATAACCTATAGGCATTTTAGACCTTCACAAAAAAAAATTTTATCTAATGCCATGTCACCTAATAATGCCTTATGACACGACACCTAGTAGTCACCCCTCAGTTTTTATTTCTCATTTTCTAATTCTATTATCTTTTAATGATGTTCTAGGATACCAAAAGTTGACTTGGATAAAATGAGGTGTCCATAGCTGCCCTTTTTGGCCATTGCTAAGTATTAAGAATAGGGCAAAAACAAATAGATGCCATTTTGTTCAGTTTGGATAATGGTTCCATGCACCTATAAAAAAATAAAGAGTTATTTAGTATTATGTCGAGATAGGCCGAATATGTTGGCGTAAAAGAAATTTTCAATGAGTTTCATAGCGTTTGGCCTTTCTTTTAAGTTTTTCTTATTTAACCTCAAATAGATGCCACCAACTTGTGTGGGCTATAACGTAGGTTAATATAGTGCCACCAGCTTATGCAGGCTTTGACTCAATAAGCGTCCAGCTTTTTGTAAACTGAAAAAGATAAGCACCACCAACCTATATATTTTTTGGCTCAATAAGCGTCCATTTCTTTATGGACTGAGGTAGATAGGTGCCATCAGTTTTTGTGGGCTTTGTGGTAGGTAAGGAAAAATGTCTAATTATTCATAGATTAAAGTAAAAAAAAGCCACCAACTTATGTGGGCTTTGTGGTAGGTAAGGAAAAGCATCCAGCTCTTCATAAACTAAGGTAAACAAGTGCCACCAACTTGTTTGGGCATTATGGTAGGTAAGGAAAAGTGTCCAACTCCTTATGGACTAAAGTAGATAAGTGCCACAATTTATGCGGGTTTTGTGCTAGGTAAGAAAAAAAATCTCATTCTTTGAAGACTAGAAGAAAATGAGTTTGGATACCTCTTAGATGATTTTCAATAAGCTCGTAAGGTAAAATATACTTAATTAAGGCTTTTCGAGGTTTTTTAAAAATAAAAAATTATACTTAAGATTCCTTACAAATTTAACTTTTATATATGGGAGCTAGTACCTGTAAGATGTTAAATGCTACATAATAGATAGGGATACAAGAGAGTGTCTAAATGATGCAAGGGTAATAACTTTATAAGCCTAATCCAGTGGTCAGTTTTGGCCTTCTTCGGTTGTTTGCTATTTCATGAGTTTGGTGAAGTGGCCTTTTACCCCAGGGTTTGTAAATCTTGCTTCAGAATTCCAAAGGCCTTGAATGTAAAGGCTATTTATTTAAGGTATGAAAGGTTCATGATTATGAAAGAATGGCCTAAGCTTAGACACTCATTTTGGGACTTTTGTTATGTTGAGTTTAGTAAGTATAAGGTTTTTTCTATCTATTATGATTTAAAGATTTTTTGGTGGTCTAGTTCGACTATTCTAAATCTTGATTAGGGATGACAGTTTAAAAAAACCTTTAGTCCCTTGCCTTTAGGTTGAAGTTTACTAGAAGATGGTTTTTAGCATATTTTTAGGATGTAAAGTCCCAAGACTAAACTGATTATGGCTTTCAAGATTTTATTCTTAATCTTTGACATGAAACAAAAATTCCTACAAAGTTTTATCTTTCCAAGTAATGCTATGAAATCCTATTAATAGTTTTGTTCATTTATCAAGCATTATTAATTAAATGATAAACATGATGCAATATAGAATGCAAGGTTACAAAAAGATTTTGCCACAAATCAAGCAATTGTATTTCATTCAAAAAAAAGGATACAAGCTATGAAAAATTTTTGAGATTTTGGAAGATTTTAAAACACAAAAGAGATAAAAGAGGTCTTCCTAGTCGATTAGCCCCTGATGCTGATGACATGAATCCTCTACTAAGTGCTTTTGAAGATTTCTTGAGTAATTAATCCCTGTGGTGTTAGCCAAGTTACAAGAAAATTCCTCAAATTGCCTCATAGTAGGATGAAAGCCTTAAAGTAAGGTAGTTTTCATTTTTTGGATGTAAGTATGGATGGGATTTAGTGAGGTTGGTCACTATAGAATAGATGGATTAGGTTATGATTTCTCATCTCGATCAAGGTTATGAGTATGAGGAAAATTGGTTTTGGGAAGGTGATGATTGAGGCTTAACTTGGTTTGAGTAGAGGGCTTTGGTCACTTAAATCGTCCTTTTAGGTTTTCAACTTAAGCTAGTCTCCTTTTTTTTATCTATTTTTGTTTTTTTTATTTTTTATATGTTATGCTTTTATTTTTTAGAGAGTGGAAGGAGAAAAAGAAATAAGATGCCCTTTCGAGTTTTCATCCTAAAATCCTTGTAGGTATAGTATTTTTTAACAAAATCAGAGTTCATAAGCTTGGGTAGGTTGCAGTCATCCATCTTGGTTAAAATTAGGGCTCTTTCAAAAAATGCATATTTCAACATATATGACACTTCCTAATTTAGGGTATATTTTCCTTGAGCATCTTTATGGATCAAGAGGATTTATTTGAGCATGAAGTCACCATCTTAAAACTAACAATGATAAACCTTTTTATCATGGGCTCTCATTGTGCACTTTTGATACGTCCATCCATTATATATAGTTTTGATTCCTTTTTTATGAGATTGAGCTACTCATATTGGTTTTTAACCTATTAAGCCTCTTCTAGTTATGATTCCATTAAAACTTTGAGTGAAGGAATTTCAACCTCGAAGGCAAGACAACCTTCATGCCATAAACCAAGGAGAATAGGGTAACACCTATAGAAGTTTGTACTACCATGCAATAGGCATGTAAAGTAAAGGGTAACTTTTCATGCCAATCTTTGTGTAGTTCAGCCATCTTTTCAACTATTTTCTTGATACTCTTATTAGCTGCTTCAACTGCCTTATTCGTTTTTGAACAGTACAAGACAGAGTTTTGATGTTGAATCTTAAACTGAAAGTAGGCTCATTGCATTAGTTTAATTTTTAGGTTATGTGCATTGTCAATAATGATTTGTTTAGGAAGACCATATCTACAAATGATGCCCTGTTTCATAAGTTTGTATACAACAGATCTAGTTACATTAGTATAAGAAGCTGCCTCTACCCATTTGGTAAAACAATCGATAGCAACTAAAATGAAGCAATGCTTGCTAGAAGCCTTAGCGATAATTGATCCGATCATGTCCATGCCTCATGTAGAAAAAGGCCATGGAGCTATCATAATATGTAGAGGTGTTGGTGGGACAAGGATTTTGTCAGTGTAGATCTGGCATTTATAGCACTTTCTTGCATAGTCAATGCAGTCTTTTTCAAGAGTCAACTAATAGTAGCCTGATCGCATGACGTGCTTTACCATTTGATGTCCATTAGTATATGTACCACAAATTCCTTTGTGAACTTCTTTATGTATTCTTTTGGCCTTAGAGGCATCCACATATTGGAGTAGCAATTAATCTCAACCTTTCTCATACAAAATTGCACCATCTAAAATAAAGCTTATAGCTAAACATCGAATGGTTTTCTTGTCAGTTTCGGTGGCTTTCTTTTGGTATCATGACATCCTTCAGTTAATCCTTGATGTATTGAAGGATGTCATGATACCATGGCAAACCATAATTCTCTTTTTCAACATTTTGACAATGTGTCGAGGCTATATAGATACTCATTTGAATAAAAGCAACATTCGATTCTCGATTGACTTTGTATATCAATGACAAAATGGCCAAAGCATTAGCAATTTGGTTCCCTTCTCGAGGTAGATGTTGAAAGCTAATATCATTAAACTCTTTTTTAAGTTTTGAGATTAGATTACCATAGTTAATTAATTTAGCATCACATATTTGCTTTTTTTATTTCTATTAGTAAATGACAAGGGTTGAATCTCTAAATACTTATAGCATTTGAGTGCCCTTTTCAATAATTGCTTAGAGTCCTATGATGCAAGCCTTTATTCAGCTATACTGTTGGTACAATCAAATTTAACCTTGTAGTGAAAGGGTAATGATTTCCATTACGTGAGATAAGAATTACCCCAATTTCATGCCTCAACGCATTTGAAGCTCCATCGAAGTACATTTTCCAAGATGAGCTGCACTCGGTTGTGGTCCTTACCTCAGAATGCACATCAAATCTTCATTACGAAAATCAAATTCTAAAGGCTAATTGTCATTTGTTGCATGGCTTGGCAAGAAATCCACTATTATGGTACCCTTGATGGCTTTTTGATTTATGTACACAATGTCATACTAAAAAAGTAGGACTTGCCACCTAGGTAACCTCTTTGATAAGGTAAGAGCTTCACACAAATATTTAATAGGATCAAGTTTAGCCATTAGCCATGTAAAGTGGTATAGCATGTATTATCTTAACCTGCAGACCATCCAAGTTAGAGCACAACATGGCTTCTTTACAAATGAATAATTATTTCCATATTCTGTGAACTTTTTGCTTAAATAGTAAATAGCTTGTTCCTTCTTTCCTAACTCATCATGTTGACCTAATACATAGCCCATTGACTTAAACTAATAGATATAGGATTAATGGCCAACCGAGCACTTATGGCATAAGTGCTAAAGGGTTCAAAAGGGAGTGTTTAACCTTATTAAAAGTTTTTTGGCATTCTTCATTCTATTATCCATGATTTTGTTTTTAAAGCAGCCGAAAGATTGGATCATAATTATTCGTCAGTTGAGATATGAATTAGGCTTAGTTTAACTTTCCTGAGAAACCTTTCATTTCTTTTTGAGTTCGAGGTGGCAGCAAATTCTAAATGGCCTTAACTTTATCAAGATCAACTTTTATTCCTTTCTTGCTCATAATGAAGCCCAATAGTTTATCAGAGGTGATGTTGAATATGTATTCAGCAAGATTCAACTTGAGTTGATATTTGCACAACCGTTTTAAGAGTTTTCATAGGTTGGCAACGTGTTCACTCTTCTATAGGGATTTGGCGATCATATCATCCACATAGACCTTCATTTTGATGCATAAGATCATGGAAAAATGTTATCATTACCCTCTAATAGGTTGCCTCAGCGTTCTTAAGCCCAAAAGGCATTAATTTGTAGAAAAAAATGACCTACATGGTTACAAAGGTGGTCTTTTCCTTATTTTCAGCTCCTATTTTAATTTGGTTATAGCCTGGGAACCTATCCACGAAGGAAAGTAATGCATTTTTGGTAGTGTTGTCTACTAGTTATTAATATAAGGAAGAAAAAAATCCTGGGGACTGGCTTGATTCAAGTCCCTTAGTCCACACAGTTTGCACTTTACCATCTTTTTTTAGAACTAGGACTATATTAGCTACCTATTTAGGATATTTGGCTACCTCGAGAAATCCTGCTTCAAATTATTTTTTCACTTCTTTTTTAATCTTCAAAAGCATTTTAGGCTTTATCCTTCTGAGCTTTCATTGTATGGGCTTATACTCAGGTTTAAAGGGAAGTTTATGGACCACAATATTGGTGTCTAATCCAAGCATGTCTTAGTGGCACAAGCAAACACATCTTGATATTCTTAAAGGAGACTTATTAGTTCACATTGAGTTGATGGTTTTATGGAGGTTTCAATTTTAACTTCTCTTGGGTCTTCTTTTATTCCAAGGTTTATGGTTTTAATGGTTCCTCATAAGGTAATATATGTTTTTCTTCTAGTTTAATTAGTCTTAGTAGGTCCATAGGCATGAGGTTATCTTCAGATTTGAGCTTACCAACATAGATTGGTTGTTTGAAATTGATTTTTAAAGTCTTGGTATGAACATTCATGTCTCCATCATCAGTGTACCTAAAAATATGGAAAAAGAATAATATAAGTAGGAAAATATATAGAGAAAGGTCTAAGATTTGGCAAGAACTATGAACATAAATGATGAAATGCATAATGCTTAGTCATTTTCATTGATAACAATTAATAACAGATGCCCACACAATGGACCTATAATGCTTTCAGGCAAAAGCATGTAGGTTTAGTTATAGCATTACTTTGAAATAGACTTAAAATTACATGAATCTCAGTTTCAATCCAAACACTCAAAAAAAATCTTGGAGGGCATAGACTAGTCTTTTGGCTTGTCGCTCTGGCTTATCTATTACATTAATAGAGAAATCCTCAAACATCTTGTTCAGTATAGGCATAACATTTGCAGAGCCAGTATTCATTTATCCCTCTGGGTGAAAATTTTCTTAAATTAGTGAAAATATCATCTATTCATACCCCACATCTTATCCTGATAGATGGCCCATCCTTTTCTCTTGGTTCTTCTAAGCTTATTTTCTATTCTGCTATTTACTAGGCTTGATTCCAAAACCCTCTTTTTTTGAGCTGGTTAACAACTTTCAAGACTTTAGCAATCCCTTAGAGGCATTTTCTAAGTCCATTTATAGCCTAAGCACCCTTGTCGACAATTAACTTCAAGCCCATTTAAGTGCTCTTCAAAATGCAAGGGTCAACCATTGGCAACCCTTCCTTGACATAAGTAGCTTTGACAAATTCAAAGGATTAAAAAGAGGATTTTGGGATATATTTGTCAGGTTTGACATGTAGGGCTTTAGTTGGGGTAGCAGTAATGATATCATCTTTTCCTTTGATACTGACAACTTTGTTCATAATGATAAACTTTAACTTTTGGTACAAAAATGATGGTACTACCTCCGCAGAGTGAATCTAAGGCCTTCCTAATAGGTAGTTGTATGATAGAGCTATATCCATCACATCAAAGTCAACCTCATAATACATAGGCTTATTTGGAGTGGAATGATGATATTTCCCATAATGCTGCTACATGTTCCATCAAATGCTTTCACAATTGTATGACTATTCTGGATATGAAACGTGTTAATAGGGAGATTGTTTGAACATGACATGGAATTACATTTAGACCTAATGTTATCAATGAGCACCCTAGGTAACGTGTTACCTTTACAGTGTGTGGTGATATGAAGTGCTTTGTAGTTTCCTCTTCCTTCGTGTGAGATTTTATCATGTCTGAAAGATATGTAATTATCGATAGTGATGTTGCTCACTAGGTGATGCAACTGATCTATGAAGATGTTAAAAGGGACATAGGCCTCATTGAAGACCTTAAAAAGAGCATTTTTGTGAGCTTCAGAGTTCAACAGTAGTGATAACATTGATATCTTGATGGGTTGCTTGTTCAATTGATCGATAATACTGTGTTCACTATGCTTGATAAACTTAAGGAATTTTGTAAATTCTTTCTCACTCACTGGATCCTTGACAGCTATCGAATCTGAGTTTTTGGTTGCAGACTTTGGTGCTTAAGGGTCCGAATTAGCATTTTCTTGTTGAGTTTTACTTCTTGACACTGTTGGGCCGTAACACCTACCATTCAAGGTCAAGTGGTTTACCCCTAAAAGGTCAACATTAGTAGCTTTTCTTTCCACCATTTTCTTTTGAGCGAAACTTTATATGTCAAGTGAGACAAAATTAGATCCTCGTTAAAACCTTTATTTTTTTATTAGGCACTGGGATCACTTTCTTCTCATTTTGATGCATGATATTAATGCTTTTGTCTGGCAAGAAAAGCTTTTCATTTCACCATATCCTAAGAATCATAGTTCATTTATCAAATGAGATGAACTTGGATTCTCATTATAATCTCCATTCTTTTCATGATTACGCATTATAACCGTGATCTTTTTATTGGGATAGATAATATTAATGCTTCGATTTGGCAACAAAAGCTTTTCCTTCCACAATTTTTCTTAGAATCAAAGTTCATCCATCAAATAAGACAAACTTGGATTCTCTTAAAAATCTCTATTCTTTTTGTGATTGAGCACTGTAAGCATATTTCCTTATTAGGATACACGATATTTATGCTTTAGTTTAGCATGAAAAGCTTTTCTCCTACTATTTTTCTTAGAATTAAAGTTCATCGATCAAATGAGACAAACTTGGATTCTTATAATAATCTTTATTCTATTCATGATTAGTGATGTGATCTAGCCAATACAAGACAATGTAAAGGATATTCCAGAAGACAACATAGATGATGTTCCAAAGGGATTTCAAGTATCGAGTAGACCTCTTGCATGAGTTTAGGCTAAATGACTACAAAAGGATGTACAAGGACTAAATAGGAGGCAATTCATACAAGAAGCTAAAGATAGAGATGGCATGGACTTAGAATTCAAGGAGAAAGTGGGCTTTAATCCACCACACTTAGTTAACTTACTTCAATCTTATGAGTAAGGTTTTTAGTGATTGGGCTAAATGTTGATATTTAGGCTTATCTTTTGTTTACTTATGGGCCAGACCTTTTTAATAAGTGGCACCTACCTATCACATGTTATTATAATTGTTTTAAGTATCTATTTCAAGGGCCCAACTAGTTATTGGGCTTGAGGCTTTATTTGGACATTTTAATTGGCCTAAGTGTCTATACTAGTTTCACTTATTAAGATGTCTTGAGGTTTTGTCTTTTGGCTATAAATAGTCTGTTGCAATTGTAAGACTAATTTTTTAGTTGTTTCTTTAGATGATTAATACAAGTAGACTTATTGGTAAGACAAATTTCTTTAAGTTCTTCTTTGGCGTTCAACTTTTGATAATTAGAACTTATCAAGGTTAGTTTAATCTTGCAGCATTCAACTTATGATATTCATGGTTCGTAATTGATACTAAAGCATATAGTCAAGTTTTCAATTCCCTTGGTATTCTTGGTTTGTGTTTTGTATTTAAATTATTGGGTCAAGAATCCTATTTTTGTTGTTATTTGTTTAGATTTCTAGTCTTTGATCCAAAGTGTCATTGTTCCTAGGGTTTCGACATCATTTGGCATCAAAGCTTTGGATTAGATCAAGTGATTAATCTCTTATTTCTTTTATCAAGTTATTCTTGTCTTGATTAGCCTCTTAATTTGCTGCTGATCATTAGTTTACTATTTAAAAAAAGAGAAAAGAAAAAAAGAAAAAAAAAGAGGTTGGATGTAACAATAAAAAGCAATTTATGTTCCAAAAATTTGAAGAGTTTAATTCGATTTAACCCCTTTTGATTAATCAGATTTCGTTATTTCCTTTTTTAATATCCTAGTAGTGTTATCTTTCTTTTCTTCCAATCAATTCTCTGATATTGTTACCTTTATTGTATTCTTTATAGTTTCCTTTTTCTCTCTAAAATTAATTGATATTTCAAATTGACTAAATTCTGTACTTTCCCTTTTTGATATCTTGAAATTTTCTTATTAATCTCTTTCTAATCAATTTTCTTTCCAATTAATAAATTGGTTGATTGACCCTTTCCTAATTGTTAATGTTTACACTTTCAATCATTCCCATAGTCAGTTACCACAATTTACAGAACATTCATTATTTTGTTTCCTCTTTTATTTCTTTCCGCTAGGATTTTAGGTCATATGCATAAATTGTGTTAACCCCTATCTTTTGCTATTTACTTCAATTTCCTTAGTTAATTTTCTATTTTCACTTATCTCTCTTCTTTTTGTTAGCCTTTCTTTATTTCCATTTACTTTATATGCAAATTTAAGAGTTCTCATTAGTTTAAACTACTTCAAACTGGATTCAACTTTTGATTGCTTCATTGTGAGTCTTAAAAAAAATCTAAAGTGGTAAAAGGCACAAGAAAGTGATATCATTAGAGTAAGACAAAAGCCAAATTAAATGAAAATATAAGTGCAAGACCTAAATTGAGGATAAATGCATGATGGAGTGATTCTTGTGAGGTTCTAACCAATTTTTGTTACACAAGTATAAATTTGATAGGAGAAGGCATGGAAGCATCCAAACAGGATGGTAGTAGTAGTGAAAAGCAACAAACATAGCTAGAACTTGCTTTCATTCTTTGAGCCACCCAACAATAATTTGAAAAAATGCAACTTGTCTTTGGAAATCTTCAAGATAAAATGGACAGACAGGATGCAACAATTGCAAGGATGAAAAAAGAGCTACCAAATAAAAGGAGAAGGAACAGACCAAATATCCAACCTTTGGGAGAAGATAAGCCAGTGGATGAAGAGGAGAATGAAAGTGAGGTAGAGTACATGAACACTAAAAGATTTGCACAAAAAGAAGCTAGGCAAGATTGCTGGCCTAAAAGACATCCTAGGAGTTATGATGCTATGGATCGAAATGCTAGTAACATTAAAATGAAGATTCTTCTATTTAAGGGTAAAAATGATCCTGAGTTGCATCTAGAGTGGGGAACAGAAAGTTGAGCTTATATTTGAATGCCACTGGTAGTTGTCAATGCTACCTATTTATAATGCTCACTTCTTTTAGCTTGATTTTTAGACTTGTAGTGCAGGAAAGTAGAGATCATGTCTTACAAGGACCTTTAGAAGTTCAAAACTGATTATGAGAATAGAAAGAAAAGAAACGAAGTGATAGGAAAAATAGTATAATCTAATTAATAAAAGTAAATAAGGGTTTAAATTGTTTTAATTTAAAACAAAATAAAAAAACCTTAAAAATAATTTTGAGCAAAAAAGTCAACAATAAAAAGACTTTGATAGTAAACCGATATTGCTTACTAGTTTATCATCATCAATCATTGAAAACTTTTATGAATTTTTTTAAATAAATAAATCAGCCATGGAATCAAACATGTATTGACTTTCTTACTTTCCCTTACTTCCTAATTAACCAAGTTAAGCACTATGATTAACCCTTATCATTTAAATACCCTAAAAGAAGCTTTAGAATATAATTAAAAGATAGCTTTAAAAACTAAGAAAGTTTAACTGATTCAATCTAACAAAATCAAAAGTTGATTTTATTTAAGAATGACTTGTATTTTTATAACCTTTAAAATGAAAACTTGAACATTCTCACTAAAGTTATTTTGCTACTTATGTAAAACTAACGAAATTATTACGTATTTGATTAATTAAACTAGTTTTAGATTAAATATGAGAAAATTGCTAGTATGCATCCTAGAATTTGAAATCATATAACCATGACATTTAAATAGAAAAATACAAGATAGTTGTTAAAAAATGAATTTGAAAACAAATTCATTTATTTCTCATAATGAATAACACAAAAGCTTGCAAATCTTTTGGCTACCCAATAAAAAAATTTAGAAAGATATAGTTTAGAAAATAATGACAATAATAGAGAGGAAGAATAAGAATAAGATGATCAAAATTGTTTAACCCCTCTCTATTTATAGGGAAAGAATTCAACTAAAGCTAGAGATAAAGATAATTACATTAATTTATCAAAATAAAAATAAAAATAAAAAATGAATCTCTAATCTTTATCTTGATCTCTTGAGAGGTTATGTGCAATCTTCTTTTTGAATGTAACCATAAAGTTGGATTTGTGGGCTAATTTCCTTCATTTATCTAAGAGATAAATATAATCTTCAAAGGTACTTATTCCAGCTTCCAAACTCTTAACCCAAGTAGAACTTTATCTTTCAACTTTTTCTAGTGTGATCAAAGTTCTTCAAGTTTAACTCACTAGAATTTAAAACCTATACAAATTCTCTAACTTAGCCAATTTCTGCTTCTTTTGTATTTTTCATCCAATTAAATCTTGAAAAAAAAATAAATGATTATGATAATCATAAAAAAAACTAGAAAAGAGTAAAATAAAAAAATAATTTATATAAAATTAAGTACTTATCAAATTCTCCCACAGTTAGATTTTGCTAGTCCGCTAGCAAACTAGACCTAAACTAATCCTAAATGCAAGTAAACCCTAAATCTTTTCAAAGTTTTTAAAGATTCATACATGTCAAAAATAAAGAATATAGCAAGATTAAAATTTCTTTCACAATATTAACACCCATCTTAGATAAGAGATTTTGTGAACAACTTATTATACTTATCTTGGCTATTCTTAATAGATATGCACCACATATCACACAAGTGTTTAGGCCTAGTATTTCTCTCAAATGCAATCCATGAAAATGCACTACCATATGCTTGCTTGTTCATCTTATTTCCATCACTTATGATATATGCTAACATAATGAGAAGGTCTTTAACATGGTTGTAATTGGGCTAAGGTATAGGAATCGTAGCAGCAAATAATGGATACACAAAGGGTAATTAAAGACAAAAAACTAGTAGAGCACAAAGTTGAATAAAAAAATATAACTTAAAATTTCAAAATTCAAACTGCATACTTAGTCTCTTTTTAGACATTTTGAATATCAAATTTACTTTTTTTAATCACATGAGAACACCTTTTTTTTTAATTTTGTTCTCGATTTTTACTCAATTCTTTGTTTCATGGAGCTTTCAATCATGATTCCATAGCTCACATACCAACTACTTCTTTTTTTTCTCTTTTTTTTTCAAGTTCAAGCCTCAAGAATTCACCCTTTTCAAATTTTTCTCTTAAAAAAATTCAAACATGTAACTAAATGCTCTACAATAGGTAGAATAATTTGTTTTATAGTTTTAGGCTCAAACATGGTTTAAACAAAGAAAAGGTTAACATTAGGCTCAAATAGATTCACTAAAGGATAAAGTACAAGGTAGGCTATTTAGGTTCAAGTAGTTTCCATCTTAAGTGCCTTCATCACTTTCTTACTTACATGTAAACAAATGTAATCTTAATGAGATTTAAACCAAGTTTTAGAGTTACAATAACATGAATTGATACATACAACAAAGAAATTAGATTGACAAACATAATCAATCTTTTAAGCTCAAAACTCACAAGGCTTTTATAATAACCAAGATTTAACATGCTAAACGTTCAATATTATCATCTACATTGAAATAGAGTTAGCTTGCAAATTATAGGATTCAAGAATATTCTCATTTAATCCATGCATGAACTCATCAAACTTTAAAAAGAACTTAAGAAAACATTAATTTTCAAAATGAAAAGAAAAAAATTAATATGAACAATGCTATATTTAAAACAATATGCAATTAATCTCCCCCCACACTTATTGCATACATTGTCCCTAATGTATAAACAAACATGAAAGAGAAGAATAAGATAAAACTAAAGTGAAAGAGAAAAAAATCAAATCTAATTTTTTTTCTTAAACTTGGGTTGCCTCTTAAGCAGCGTATTTGTTTAATGTCATTTGCCTGACTTTCTTCCATCTTAAACATACACTGAATCTTTCAACTCCACTTGCTCTATTGTTTCCTCTTGCAACATAGGTCCTTGGCTATTCTTTACTTAAAGCTCATCATCTAAATTAAAAATATCTTAAACAAGCAAATCAATAATATCGACATGAAAAATAAAATGTACTTCACTTGGATATTTCAGGGCATCAAAAATATTAAAACTAATGACATCACCATCAAACTCCATCGTAAAAGTACCATTATGAACATCTATCTTAGTTTTAGCCATTTTCATGAATGGCCTTCCTAACAAAATAGGTGTTAAATTAATTGAAAACTCATATTTCATGTCTAAAATATAAAAATCAGCCTAAAATACCAAACTATTTACTTAAACGAAGATATCCTCCACTACATCATCCAGGTAAACATTTGACTTGTCTAGCATTTGTTTGACTAATTTCTTTTCTTTTTCTTGTGTAAGTGAGAGTTACGGCATTAACTTGCTCCTTTGGAGTGATCATTGTTTGTGAAAGTAACTTTCCCAAACCTTGGCTTTCAACTTACTTAAGGATGTTGTAATTTAGCCTATTTGTCTTTCATAATTGATAAATCTTGCATCATTTTTCTGTTGAAATTTAACTTCATTAGTTGTAAGCATTTTTACAATATCCTTAATAGAGTTACCTAATTCCTTATAATCTTGTGTTCTAGGTTGATATTGAGAGGTGAATAGATTTCCTTGTTGAAAGCTAAAATTTTTGCCTCCTTCATTCCCATAACTGAAGTTGGGATGATCTATCCATCCGAGGTTATAGGTGTTAGAGAATGGATTATATTTTTTTTAGGTTGTCTTGGAAATCCACCAATTGCATTGACATTCTCTAAGTAGTCCTCTTGGAGGGTAGGACATATATTAGTCATATGTTTTTGGGTTAAGCAAACTTTGCATACTTTTATGTGCATGTTTCCTACAATAATTTGATGCATGAGTGAAATAAGATCAGAAATTTGATTTTGCAAAGATTGTGTACCCACCTCAATAACATTCCTTGTGAAATTATTGGTGCTTATGCCAAATTGTAGAGTATTGGCTACCATGTTGGAGATTAAGGCCTTGCTTCATTTGGTGTTTATCGACCAATGCACCTCTAGAGGCTGCATCAATCATGCTTCTTTCCATGGGAAGTAAGCCTTTGTAAAAGTTTTAGATCAAAAGTTGCTTTAAGATCTAATGATTAGGGCAGCTTGCACATAATTTTTTAAATCTTTCCCAATACTCGTGCAATGTCTCCACTTGATTTTTCCATATTTCGTAAATTTCTTTTCTAATGCTTGTAGCTTTAGAGGCTGGAAAACATTTTTTTAGAAAGAGCCTTACCATTTAGTCCCAAATAGTCACTGATCCAAACGGAAGGTAGTTGAGCCAATCTTTCACCAAATCTCCTAAAGAGAATGGGAAAGCCCTTAACTTTATTTGATGTTCTGTCACCCCTGGTGGTTTCATGCCTGAACAGATCATATCAAACTCCTTAAGGTGCTTATTTGGATCTTCCCCTGCAAAACTATGAAAGATAGGTAGTAAGCGAATAAAACCAAATTTGAGTTTAAACGATTGTTATAAATTAGGAAAATTAATGCAAAGAGGTTAAGATATGATATTTGGTGCAATAAGCTCCTTTAGTGTGAGTTCCCGAACATTCTATTCAATGGCCATGATTTCTACTCTTGATGCACTGGAGGAAGCCGAAGAGTGGATGGATGGCCTTCTTTGAGGTGATTGATTTGGAGAGGATGTAGAAGCTAAAGATTCTTGTGCAATTACTTCTAATGCTTTGAAGCTTGAGGAGGATGTAGTTTTTTAAATGAATTGCCTTATCCTATGCAGCCTTATGTCTTCAAAGGACATATACCTATAAAATGAACAAACAAATAAAATCTAATAACAAAATAACAAAATCAAAATTATGCTCAACTAATAGGTCCTTAGCAATGGTGCCAAAAACTTGGTAGTTGTCAATGCTACCTATTTATAATGCTCACTTCTTTTAGCTTGATTTTTAGATTTGTAGTGTAGAAAAATAGAAATCGTATCCTACAAGGACCTTTAGAAGTTCAAAACTGATGTTGATAATAGAAAGAAAAGAAACAATGTGATAGGAAAAATAGTAAAAGCTAATTAATAAAAGTAAATAATGGTTTAAATTGTTTTTGATTTAAAACAAAATAAAAAAACCTTGAAAATAATTTAAGTAAAAAAATCAATAATGAAAAGGCTTTGGTAGTAAATGAATATTGCTTACTAGTATATCATCATTAATAATTGAAAACACTTATGCATATTTTTAAAGCAAATAAATCAGCCAGGGAATCAAACATGTATTAACTTCCTTACTTTCTCTTACTTCCTAATTAACCATGTTAAGCACTAAGATTAACTTTTATCATTTAAATATCTTAAAAGAAGCTTTAGAATATAATTAAAAGATAGCCTTAAAAACTAGGAAAGTATAACTGATTTAATATAATAAAATCAAAAGCTGATTTTATTTAAGAAAGACTTGTAGTTTTCATCACCTTTAAAATAAACTTAAACATCCTCATTAAAGTTATTTTGCTGCTTATGTAAAACTAATCAAACTATTACGTGTTTGATTAATTAAACTAGCTCTAGATTAAATATGAAAAAAGTACTAGTATGCATCCTAGAAGTTGAAATCATATAACCATGACATTTAAATAGAAAACACAAGATATTTATTAAAAAAATGACTTTGAAAACAAATTTATTTATTTCTTATGATGAATAATATAAAATGTTGCAAATCTTTTTACTACTAAATAAAAAAATAGAAAGACATAGTTTAGAAAATAATGACTACAATAGAGAGGAAGAATAAGAATGAGATGATCAAAATTGTTTAACCCCTCTCTATTTATAGGGAAAAAATTCAACTAAAGCTAGGGATAAAGATAATTACATTAATTTATCAAAATAAAAATCAATCTCTATTCTTTATCTTGATCTCTTGAGAGATTATGTGCAATCTTTTTTCTAAATGCAACCACAAAGTTGGATTTATGGGCTGATTTCCTTCATTTATCCAAGAGATAAATATAATTTTCAAAGGTAATTATTCCAGCTTTCAAACTTTTAACCCAAGTAGAACTTTATCTTCTAACTTCTCCTAGTGTGATCAAAGTTCTTCAAGTTTAGCTCACTAGAATTCAAAACCCATACAAATTCTCTAACTTAGCCAATTTTTACTTCTTTTGTATTTTTCATCCAATTAAATCCTGCAAAATAAAAAAGAAAAATAAATGCTTTTGATAATCATAAAAAATAACTAGAAAAGATTTAAATAGAAAAACAATTTATAGAAAATTAAGCATTTATGAGCCACAATTATTTGAAAGAAAAGAAGGTGAAACTTGTTGAAATTGAATTCGCAGATTATGTGATTATTTAGTGGGACTATGTTATTCTTAGTCACTATAGAAATTTGGAGAGACCTAATGAAACTTGGGCTGAGATGAAAGCTATAATAAGGAAATGATTTATGCTAAGCCATTATTATTGAGATTTGCATTAGCGGCATCAAAACCTTACTCATGGCTCCGAAAGTGTAGAAGACTACCATAAGGAGATGGAAATTACCATGATTAAAGCTAACATGGAAGAAGACTGGGAGGTAACCATGGCACGTTTCTTGAGTGGCTTGAATCGGGAGATACCCAGTGTGATTGAGTTGCATCATTTTGTAATGCTTGAAGACATGATGCATATGGCTATGAAGGTGGAGAGGCAACTCATGTTAAAAAGGGTGCACAAGCCTACTTCATCAAATTTTGGTTCCAATTCTTCTTGGAAAATGAATTGGAGTAAAACTAAAGAAGAGAAAGCTGTTGCCAAGTTTAAAGAAGACAAGGATAAAAATAAAAGCAAGGTGGTCAATGATAAAAAAGGTATCAACTCTTCCCAGTCTAGTAGATATCATGATACTAAGTGTTTTAGTAGATGTTTGAGAATAAGTCATACTGCTTCTTAATGTTTTAACAAGAGAGCTATGGTCATGAAAGCTAATGGTATAATTGTGACTGATGATAAAAGTAAAAGGATTCTTTTCTTCATTCAAAGAAAAAAGTGACATAGCGTATGCGGTCTATAGAGAAGCCTTAGTAGTGAGGCATGTTTTAAATCTTCAATTGAAGGAAAATAGAGATAAGTAGCAATATGAGAACATCTTCTATACTCATTCTCATGTGAATTATAAGGTATGTACTTTGATCAGTAATAGAGGTAGCTATACCAATGTAGCTGGTACTACTTTAGTGAAGAAGTTGGGATTGTAATGCATAAGAAATCCTTGACTATATAAGCTATAATAGCTAATTGAATGTAAGAAGGTTAAGGTCAATAAACAGGTGACTATTTTCTTTTCAATTGGGAAATATTTTGATAAGGTGTTATGTGATTTGTACCTATGCCTGCAAGTCATATCTTGTTAGGGAGGCCATGGCAATATGATCGGCATGATATTCATGATGGTTTCAAGAATAGGTACTCTATTTAGAAGAATGGCCGATGTTAACACTTGTTCCAATGACGCCCAAAGAGGTGTATAAATATCAAAATAAACAAAGAAAGAACCAAAGTGACATGTAATGAAAAAGAAGTGAGCAAGAAGAGAACCTAACAACAAAAGTAAAAAATAAAAGCTTGTATGCAAAAGAGAGGGAGTGCAAAAGTGCTTTTCATGCTCAAAAACCATTGATTGTACTTACATACAATGAGGTTTATTTGAACAATAATGATCTTAACCCTTCTTTGTCTAGTGTTACTATTTTTTTGTTATAGGAATATGAAGATGTCTTCCCAGAAAAAGTTCCAAAGGGATTACCACTAATTAGAGGAATTGAACATGAAATTAATTTCATCCCTGGTGCAGCAATTCCTAATGTTCGGCATATAAAGCAATCCTAAAGAGATAAAATAACTCTAAAGGTAAGTTGAAGAGTTATTGGCAAATAGGCATGTGAGAGAAAATAGGAGTTTGTCTACCATGCCTGTGTTATTAGTTCCAAAAAAAGATGGAACTTGAAGAATGTACATGGATTATAGAGCTATTAATAAAATCACTATAAACATTTATTACCATATTCTGAGATTAGATGATTTGCAAGATGAATTATATAGTTCTTGCATATTTTCTAAAATTGATTTGAAAAGTGGATACCATAAGATTAGAAAGAAATCAGGTGACAAATGGAAAACTACCTTTAAGACTAAACATGGGTTATACGAGTGGTCAGTAATGCCATTTGGTTTAACCAATGCACCTAGTACATTCATGAGATTGATGAATCATATTTTGTGTGCATTTATTGGCAGGTTCATTGTTGTATATTTTGATGACATTCTAGTGTGCAACAAGAGTTTAAATGAGTATATGAATCATTTGAAGTGTGTGCTAAATGTTTTTAGGAATTAAAAGTATGCTAATAAGAAAAGTGCTTTTTTTGCATGAAAAAAGTTATTTTTCTAGGATTTATTATGAGTGCAAAAGGCATCGAAGTTGATATAGAGAAGATAAAGGCAAAAAAGGAGTGGCCAATGCCTAAATTTGTGACTGAAGTAAGGAGTTTTCATGGGTTGGCCAACTTCTATCAACGTTTTGTGAGGGACTTTAGCACTATTACTTCACCCTTAATAGAAGTCATTAAGAAGCATGTAAGCTTTAAATAGGGAAAGGAACAAGAAAGAGCCTTTAATTTGTGTTATGCTTTTTTATTACAATTGCCTAATTTCAATAAACTTTTGATATTGAATGTGATGCCTCAGGGATAGGTATTTGTGCTGTCTTGATGCAAGAAAAATGTCCTATAACATTTTTCAGTGAGAAACTCAATGGAGCCACTTTGAACTACTCAACATATGACAAGAAGTTTTATGCTTAGGTGAGTGCTTTAGAGACATTACAGCATTGTCTTTGGCCTAAAGAATTTGTCATTCAGTCCGATCATGAATCCTTGAAGCACTTAAAAGGTCAAGGTAAACTAAATCACTACCATGCAAAGTGGTTAGAGTTTATTGAGACATTTCTTTACGTTATTCAGTACAGACAAAGAAAAGACAATGTTGTAGCTGATGCTTTGTTATAACCTAATATCTACACTTAGTTTGAAGTTATTAGGATTTAAATGTATCAAAGAATTGTATGTAAAAGATCATGGTTTTGCAAATGTGCATGAGGCATGTGAAAATTCTACTTTCGATAAATTTTATAGCCATGATGGTTATTTGTTTAGGTGGAATAAACTTTGTCTGCCTTGGTGTTCTTTGAAAAAATTACTTATGCGTGAATCTCACAATGGTGGCTTGATAAAGCATTTTAAGGTTCATAAGACATTGGACATATTGCAAGAACATTTTTACTAGCCACAAATGTTTAGGGATATTGAAAGACTGTGTTCTTCTTGTATTTCATGTAGACAAGTCAAGTCTAGGACATTACCTTATGGTTTATACACCTCACTTCCTATACCTAATAGAACATAGATAGATTTTTCTATGGACTTCATTTTAGGGTTTCTAGAACTAAGAAAAGAATGGATTCAATATATGATGTTGTTGATAGGTTTTCTAAGATGGCTCATTTTATTCCTTGCCATTCAATATTTGTCTATAAACTTCTCACCTTTGAACCTAGAGATTAGCATGGGTCCACATGAGGAAAGAGAGCTTTCCAACATAAAGGAAATCAAACTATAACCGCATAGAGATGGACCTTTCCAAGTATTGGAAAAGATTAATGACAATGCTTACAAGTTGATATGCTAGGTGAGTATCAAGTGAGTTCCACGTTTAATGTTTTTAACCTTTCTCTATTTGATGTAGGTCTTGATTCAAGGATGAATCCTTTTAAGGAGTGAGGGAATGATGTGATCCAACCAATGTAAGATAATGTAGAGGAGGTTCCAAAAGACAACATAAATAATGTTCTAAAGGACTTCTAAGTATCGAGTGGACCTTTTACACGAGCTTGGGCAAAACAACTACAAAAAGATATGCAGGGACTAATTAAGAAGCTATTCATACAAGAAGTTAAAGATGGAGATGGTATGGACTTGGAATTCATGGAGGAAGTGGGCTTAAATCAGCCATGCTTAGCTAACTTACTTTAGGCTTATGAGCAAGTTATTTAGTGATTGGGCCAAATATTGATATTTAGGCTTATCTTTTGTTTATTTGTGGGCTAGACTTTTTAATAAGTGGCACATGCCTGTCACATGTGATTTTAATTGTTTTAAGTATCTATATTAAGGGCCCATGCTTTAGGATACTAGTTATTGGGCCAAGGCTTTGTTTTGACATTTTAATTAGTCACCTAAAGGCTTATATGAGTTTCACTTATTAGGATATCTTAAGGTTTTATCTTTTGGCTATAAATAGTCTATTCTAATTGTAGATTGTTTTTTAATTTTTTTCTTTGGATGATTAATACAAGTAGTCTTCTTGGTAAGGCAAATTTCTTTGAGTTATTCTTTGGACTCCATCAAAACTTATCAAGGTTAGTTAATCTTGTGATGTTCAACTTTTGATATTCTTGGTTTGCTATTGATCATAAAGCATTAGGTCAAGTTTCCAATTCCTTTGGTATTCTTAGTTTGTGCTTTGTATTTCAATTGTTGGGCCGAGAATCTTTTTTCTGTATCTTATTATTCTTTTTCATGGTTTTTAGTCTTTAATCCAAAGTGTTATTTAAGGGTTTTAGGACATCGTTCTTAGGGTTTCTGTATCAATTAGGCACTAGAATCAGGATCTTTTCATTAGGATACATGATATTAATGCTTCAATTTAGCAAGAAAAGCTCTTCTTTTCACCATTTTTCTTAGAATCAAAGTTCACCTATCAAATGAGACAAACTTAAATTCTCTTAAAAATCTCCATTCTTTTTGTGATAGGCACTATAATCACATTCTCCTCATTGGCATACACAATATTAATGCTTTGTTTTGTCAAGAAAAGCTTTTCTTTTCACCATTTTCCTTTGAATCAAAGTTTGTTTGTCAAATGAGATAGACTTGGATTCTCATAATGGTCTCCCATCTTTTTTGATTGGGCACTATAATCACTTTCTCCTTATTCAGATACCAAATATTGATGCTTTCGTTTGGCAAGAAAAGCTTTTCTTTCCTCATTTTCCTTGGAATCAAAGTTTAGAGTCAAATAAGACAAACTCGGATTCTCATAATAATCTTTATTCTTCTTGTGATTAGGCATTATAATTAGTTTCCCCTCATTGGAATGTACGATATTGATTCTTTGGTTTGGGAAGAAATGCTTTTCTTTCACTGTTTTCTTCATAATCAAAGTTTGTCTGTCGAAGGACATAAACTTAGATTCTTGTAACAATCTCCATTCTTTCCTTTAATAGGCACTATAATCATGATCTTCTCATTGAGATACATAATATTGATGCTTTGGGTTAGCAAGAAAAGCTTGTCTTTCTACCATTTTCCTTAGAACCAAAGTTTGTCCATTAAATTAGACAAAGTAGGCTTCTCATAAAAAGCTTCATTCCTTTCATGATTAGGCACTACAACCATGATCTTTTCATTGGGATACATGATATTGATGCTTTCATTTGACAAGAAAAGCTTTTCCTTCCACCTTATTTGTTCAAATCAAAGTTCATCTGCTAAATGAGTTAAAGTTGGATTATCATAATATCTCCATTTTTTTTCATGATTAGGCACTACAATTATGATTTTTTCATTGGGATACATGGTATTGAAGCTTTTCTTTGACAAGAAAAGCTTTTCTTTCCACCATTTATCTTAAAATCAAAGTTCGTTCATCAAACAAGACAAAGTTGGATTCTTATAATAATCTTCATTCTTTTCATTATTAGGCATTACATTCATGATCTTCTCATTGGGATACATAGCATTGATGCTTTGTTTTGGCCTCAACTCGAACACTACTTGTATTAATCGTCCAAAGAAAAACTAAAAGCCTATCTTACAATTGCATTGGACTATTTATAGCTAAAAGATAAAAACTCTAATACATCCTAACAAGTGAAACTTATATAAGCCTTTAGATGGCCAACTAAAATGTCAAAATAAAGCCCCAAGCCCAATAACTAGTGTCCCAAAGCATGAGCCCTTGGTGATACAATTAAAACAATTAAAATAACATATGACAAACCTGTGCCACTTATTAAATATCCTTGGCATATAAGTAAACTAAAGATAAGCTTGAATATCCTTGGCATATAAGTGATCATAAGCCTGAAGTAAGTTAACTGAGTATGGCTGATTGAAGCCCACTTCTTCCTTGAAGTCTATATCCATGCCATCTCCATCTTTAGCTTCTTGTATGAATAGCTTGTTGATTAATCCTTGCACAGCTTTTTGTAGTTGTTTAGCTTGAGCTTATGTAAAAGGTTCACTTGGTATTTGGAAGTCTTTTGGAACACCATCTATGTTGTCCTTTAGAACATCCTATATGTTATCTTGCATTTGCTGGACACTTCACTTAGATTATTATAAGAATCTACATTTTTTTTGTGATTGGGCACTATAATCACATTCTCCTTATTAGGATACACGTTGGTTTGGAAAAAATCTTTTCTTTCCACTATATTCTATAGAATCAAAGTTCATCTATCAAATGAGACAAATTTGGATTCTAGTAATAATCTCTATTTTTTATGATTGGGCACTATAATCATGATTTTCTCATTAGGATACATGATATTGATGCTTTGGTTTAGCAAGAAAAGCTCTTCTTTCCATCATTTTCCTTAGAGTCAAAGTTTATCCATCAAATAAGACAAACTTGGATTCTCATAAGAATCTCAATTCTTTTTATGATTACGCACTATAGTCACATTCTCCTCTTTGGGATAGATGATATTGATGCTTTGGTTTGGACATTTTTCTTTTACCATGATAGCTCCAATACCTATCCTTGAGGCATCATATTCAATCTCAAAAGTGTTATTAAAATTAGGCAATTCTAATAAAAGAGCATAACATAATTTATTTTTCAACAAATTGAAGGCTATTTCTTGTTCCTCTCCCTATTTAATGCTTACATGCTTCTTAATCACTTCTATTAAAAGTAAAGCAATGGTGCTAAAGTCCCTCACAATACGTCCATAGAAGTTAGCCAACCCATGGAACTTTTTTATTTCAATCATAAATTTGGGCATTAGCCACTCCTTAGTTGCCTTTATCTTCTCTAGATCAACTTCGATGCCTTTTGCAATCATAATAAATTCTAGAAAAACAACTTTTTCCATGCCAAAAAAAACACTTTTTCATATTAGCATACAACTTTTTCTTCTTAAGAACATCTAGTGCATATTTCAAATTATTCATATGCTTATCTAAACTCATACTGTACACTAGAATGTCATCAAAATATGCAATAATGAACATGCCAATGAATGTACACAAAATATGATTCATCAATCTCATAAATGTACTAGGTGCGATAGTAAGGCCAAATTTCATGACTAACCACTTATATAACCCATCTTTGGTCTTAAAGGTAGTTTTCCACTCATCACCTGATTTCATTCTAATCTGATGGTATCCACTTTTCAAATCAATTTTAAAAAATATGCAAGAACCATACAACTCATCTAGCATATCATCTAATCTTGAAATTAGGTGACAATCCTTTATAGTCATTTTATTGATAGCCCTATAATCCAAGCACATCCTCCAAGTTCCATCTTTCTTTAGAACTAATAACACCAGCACTACACATGAACTCATGCTTTATCTCACGTGCCTCTTTGCCAATATCTCTTTAACTTGCCTTTAGAGTTCCTTTGTCTCCATGGGATTGCTCCTATATATAGGATGATTATGAATTGCTACACCAGAGATGAAATTGATTTGATGTTCAATTCCTCTAATTAGTGGAAATCCCCTTGGGACTTCTTTTGAAAAGACATCTTCGTATTTCTATAAGAAAGAAACAACAACATCAGACAAAGAAGGGTTAAGATCATTAGTGTTCAAATAAGCCTCATTGTACATAAGTAAAATAAATGGCTTTTGAGCATAAAAAGTACTTTTGTACTTCCTCTTTTTTGTAAACAAGCTTTTATTTTTCACTTTTGCTATTAGGTTATCTTCTTGCTCACTCACTCTAACTTACTCTTCTAACACTCTCATTTTATTTTCCCTCTCATTTTTCTTGTTTTTTTCACTACTTATACTCTCTTTTTTTAGTTACATGTGATCTCACTTTGGTTCCCTATCTATTTATTTTGATATTCATACACCTTCTTATGTGTCATTGGATCAAGTGTTACACATTGACTATCCTTCTAAAAGAGTACTTGTCATTGAAACCATCATCAATAACATGTTTATCATATTGCCATGGCCTTTCTAACAAGATATGACTTGCATGCATAGGTAAAATATCACATAACACATTATCAGATTATTTCTCGATTGAAAAGAAAACAATCACCTATTTATTCATCTTAACCTTCCAAAATTCATTCAACCGTTGTAGCTTATATGCCTAAGGGTGTCTCATGCATTGCAATCCTAACTTCTCTACTAAGGTAGCTACATTGGTTCAACTATCTCCATCAATGCTCAAAGTACATACCTTAATATTGATGTCATAATAAGTATGAAAGATGTTCTCATGTTACTTGTCATCTCCATCCTCCTTTATTTGAAGATTCAAAACATGCCTAACTACGAAGGCTTCTCCATGGACCATATACTCCATATCACTTTATTCATTATATAAAGAAAAAGAAAAATCCTTCTTACTTGCATCATCGATCACAATTATACCATCAGTTCTCATAACTAAGGCTCTCTTGTTAGGACATTGAAAAGCCATATGACCTATTCCCAAACATCCAAAACACTTAGTATCACGATATCTATTAAATTGTGAAAAGTTGGTACCTTTTTTATTGCTAAATGCCTTGCCTTTATTTTTGTCCTTATCTCTTTAAACTTGGCAATAGCTTAGTTTTACTCCAGTTCATTCTCCAAGAAGAATTGGAACCCAAATTTGATGAAATAGGCTTGTGCATACCTTTGAACTTAAGTTGCTTCTCCACCATCATAGCCATATGCACCATGTCTTCAAGCTCTACATAATAATGCAACTTAATCACTTTGGGTATCTCTTAATTCAAGCCACTCAAGAAATGTGCCATGGTTGCCCCTCGACGTTTTTCCCTCTTAGCTTCAATCATGGTAATTTTCATCTTCTTGTGGTAGTACTCTATACTCTTAGAACCTTGAATAAGGTTTTGAAGCACTGATATAAATCTTGATAATAACGGCTTAGTACAAAATGCTTCCTCATTATATCTTTCATCTTAGCCCAAGTTTTAATAGGTCTTTTTAAATTTCTACGGTGACTAAGAATAACTTGATCTGACCAAACAATCACATAATCTGTGAATTCAA
>JBBYHO010417476.1:0-66957 GCA_038382025.1 Adansonia gregorii
AACCTAGATCATTTCTATAAGATTCATGCATTCGAAGAGGGTTATATCGAAATAGTGATAGTTAAGATCGAAAGAATTGGAACCGAGATAAGACATAGCTAGTAAGGTACCAATTTTGGGAAACACGAAGAGGTTCATACCTCATCACGCGTAACCAACTCCCGAACCCAAATGACAAATCTTTGCATTACATAGACCACGGGATCGATGTTTCGAGTTTCATAACTTAGAACAGAGGTTTTAATAGGCATCTGATCATGCCTGGCCCAACATGATCGATGGCGACTCCAAGCGTTGGCCATTTTGTGATGGTCATACGAGACCAACAAGATAAGTGATTTGTCTTATGCTCCCCCTCACCGTATAATAAGTTAAGAATCTGTACATTTTTGTTCTCATCACATCGCCAAAGAATAGTTTCAGTCAAGAAGACATTTCTAAGTCAGGAAAGTATTTTAAGTCATATGCACTCTTAGATCCGCAAGGATCCAACCTGGGGTATGTTGCGACTAGGATAAACTTTGATTATATGGAAAATGGTTGAAAGAAAAGCTTTTCTTGGAAATCTAAAGCATCAGTATCATGTATCCCAATGTGGAGAATATGGTTGTAGTGCCCAACACAAAAAGAATGGTGATTATTATGAATATCCATGTTTATGTCATTTCACTGATGAACATTAATTATAAGTAAAATGGTGGAAAGAAAAGCTTTGCTTGCAAATCCAAAGCATCAATCTCATGTATCCCAATGAGAAGAACATGTTTGTAGTGCCCATAACAAAAAAAAATGTAGATTATTATGAGTATCCATCTTTGTCTAATTTCGTGGATAAACATTAATTATAAAGAAAATGGGCAAAAAAAAAGCTTTTCTTGTTAATCCAAAGCATCAATATCGTGTATCCCAATATGGAGAACATGATTGTAGTGTCAATAACAAAAAGAATGGAGATTACATTGAGTATTCAAGTTTGTCACATTTCATGGATGAACATTAAGTATAAGGAAAATGGTGGAAAGAAAAACTTTTCTTGCATATCCAAAGTATCAAGCTCGGGTATCCCAATGTAGAGAGCATGATCATAATGCCTAATCACAAAAAGAATGGAGACTATTATAAAAATCCATGTTTAACATATTTCTGAGTAAGCTTTGATTATAAGGAAATTGGTGGAAAGAAATCCTTTTCTTGCCAAACCAAACCATCAATATCATATATCCCAATGAGGAGAACATGATTATGGTGCCCAATAAAAAATAGAGATTATTACAAGTATCCAAGTTTGTCTCGTTCCATGGATGAACATTAATTATAAGGAAAGTGATGGAAAAAAAAGCTTTCCTTACAAATCCAAAGCATCAATATCTTGTATCCCAATATGGAGAGCATGATTACAGTCCCAATAACAAAAAGAATGGGGATTATAATGAGTATCCAAGTTTGGCTCATTTTATAGATGAACTTCAACTATAAGGAAAATGGGGGAAAGAAAAGGTTTTCTTGCAAATCCAAAGCATCGGTATCATGTATACAAATATGGATAACATGATTGTAGTGCCCAATCACAAAAAAAAATTAGATTATTATGAGAATCCAAGTTTGACTCATTTAATGGACAAACTTGAATTTAAGGAAAATGGTGGAAAGAAAAGCTTTTCTTGCAAATTCAAAGCATCAATATCATGTATCCTAATCTGGAGAACATGATTGTAGTGCCTAATCAGAAAAAGAATGGTGATTATTTTGAGTATCTGATTTTATCTTATTTCACAGATGAACTTTTATTATAAGGAAAATAGTGGAAAGAATAGCCTTTTTTGCCAAACCAAAGCATCAATCTTGTGTATCCCAATTTGAAGAACATGATTGTAGTGCTGCTAATAGAAAGAATGGAGATTATAATGAGTATCCAAGTTTTTCTTTTTCACGGATGAACTTTAATTATAAGGAAAATGGTGCAAAGAAAAGCTTTTCTTGCAAATCCAAAGCATCAAATCGTGTATCCCAATGTGGAGAACTTAATTATGGCACCCAATCAAAAAAAAGAATAGAGATTATTACGAGGATAGTTTAACTCATTTGATGGACAAACTTTGATTATAAGGAAAATGGTGGAAGGAAAGCCATTTTTTCGCAAACCAAAGCATCAATATCATGTATCCCAATGAGGAGAGCATGCTTGTAGTGCCCAAGAACAAAAAAAATAGAGATTAGTACGAGTATCCAAGTTTGTCTCACTTTGCAGATGAACATTAATTTAAGGAAAATGGTGGAAAGAAAAGCTTTTCTGGTGAATCCAAAGCATTAATATCATGCATCACAATATGGAGAACATGATTGTAGTGCCCAATCGCTAAAAGAATGGAGACTATTATGAGAATCCAAGTTTGACTCATTTCACAGATGAACTTTGATTATAAGGAAAATGGTGGAAAGAAAACATTTTTTTGCCAAGCCAAAGCATCAATATCGTGTATCCCAATGAGGAGAACATGATTGTAATGCCCAATAACAAAAAAATTGGAGATTATTACGGGTATCCAAGTTTGTCTAATTTCATGGGTAAACTTTGATTATGAGCAAAATGGTGGAAGAAAAAAGCTTTTCCTGCCTAAACAAAGATCCATATCATGTATCCCAATGTTGAGAACATGATTGTAGTGCCCAATCACAAAAAGAATGGTGATTATAATGAGTATCCAAGTTTATCCTATTTCACGGATGAACATTAATTATAAGGAAAAGAGTGGAAAAAAAAACTTTTCTTGCAAATCTAAAGCATCAATATCGTGTATACCAATGTGGAGAACATTATAGTAGTGCCCATTAACAAAAAAACTGAGATTATTACGAGTATCCAAGTTTGTCTCATTTCATGGAAAAACATTGATTACAAGCAACATGGTGGAAAGAAAAGCTTTTCCTGCCAAACAAAGCATCAATATTGAGTATCCCAATATGGAGAACATGATTATAGTGCCCAATCACAAAAAAGATAAAGATTATTATTAGCATCCAAGTTTGACTCATTTCACTGATGAGCTTTGATTATAAGGAAAATGGTGGAAAAAAAAGCTTTTCTTGCCAAACCAAAGCATCAATAGCATGTATCCCAATGTGAAGAACGTGATTGTAGTGTCGCTAATAGAATTAATGGAGATTATAATGAGTATCCAAGTTTTTCTCATTCATGAGTGAACTTTAATTATAAGGAAAATGGTGGAAGAAAAAGCTTGTCTTGCAAATCCAAAGCATCAATTTCTTGTATCCTAATATGGAGAAACTAATTGTGGTGCCCGATCACAAAAAGAATAGAGATTATTACGAGGATCCAAGTTTGACTCATTTGATGGACAAACTTTGATTATAAGGAAAATGGTGGAAAGTAAACCATTTCTTCCTAAACCAAAGCATCAATATCATGTATCCCAATGAGAAGAGCATGATTGTAGTGCCCAATAACAAAAAAAATAGAGATTATTATGAGTATCCAAGTTTGTCTCATTTCATGGATAAAATTAATTTAAGGAAAACAGTGGAAAGAATAGCTTTTCTTGCGAATCCAAAGCATGAATATCATGCATCACAATATGGAGAACATGATTGTAGTGCCCAATCAGTAACACAATGGAGATTATTATGAGAACATAAGTTTGACTCGTTTCACAGATGAATTTTGTTTATAAGGAAAATGGTGGAAAGAAATCTTTTTCTTGCCAAACCAAAGCATTAATAACATTTATCCTAATGAGGTGAACGTGATTGTAATGCCCAATAACAAAAAAATAGAGATTATTACGAGTATCCAAGTTTGTCTCATTCCATAGATGAACCTTAATTTTAAGGAAAGTGGTGGAAAGAAAAGCATTTCTTGCAAATCCAAAGCATCCATATCATTATCCCAATGTGAAACACATGATTGTAGTGCCAATAACGAAAATAATGGAGATTATAACGAGTACCCAAGTTTCTCCCATTTCATTAATAAACATTAATTATAAGGAAAATGGTGAAAAGAAAAGCTTTTGTTGCCAAACCAAAGCATTAATATTATGTATTCCAATATGGAAAACATGATTGTGGTGCCCAATCACAAAAAGAATAGAGATAGTTAAGAGAATCCAAGTTTGATTCATTTCACGGATGAACTTTAAATATAAGGAAAAAAGTGAAAAAAAAAGCTTTTCTTGAAAATCCAAAGCATCAATATCGTGTACCTTAATGTAGAGAACATGATTGCGATGCCTAATCACAAAAAGAATAGAGATTATTACAAGGATCCGGTTAGACTCCTTTGATGGAAAACTTTGATTATAAGGGAAATAGTGGAAAGTAAACCATTTCTTCCCAAACTAAAGCATCAATATCTTACATCCCAATGAGGAAATTGTGATTATGGTGTCCAATAAAAAATGGAGATTATTACAAGTATCCAAGTTTATCTCATTTCAAGGATGAACATTAATTATAAGCAAATTAGTGGAACAAAAAGCTATTTTTGCAAATCCAAAGCATCAATATCATGTATCCCAATATGGAGAACATGATTTTAGTGCCCAATTACAAAAAGAAAGGAGATTATTATAAGAATCCAAGTTTGACTCATTTCATGAATAAATTTTGATTATAAGGAAAATGGTGGAAAAAAAACATTGTTTTGCCAAACCAAAGCATCGGCATTGTGTATCCCAATAAGGAGAACATGATTGTAATGCCCAATAACAAAAAAATAGAGATTATTATGAGTATCCAAGTTTGTCTAATTTCATGAATAAACTTTGATTATAAGCCAAATTGTGGAAAAAAAAGGCTTGTCCTGCCAAACCAAAGCATCCATATAATGTATCCTAATTTGGAGAATGATTGTAATGCCCAATCACAAAAAGAATGGTGATTATAATGAGTATCCAAGTTTATCCTATTTCACGGATGAACATTAATTATAAGGAAAAGAGTGAAAAGAAAAACTTTTCTTGTAAATCTAAAGCATCAATATCATGTATGTGGAGAACATGATTGTAGTGCCCATTAACGAAAAGAATTGAGATTATTACGAGTATCCAAGTTTGTCTCATTTCATGGATAAACTTTGATTACAAGTACAATGGTGGAAAGAAAAGCTTTTCCTACCAAACCAAAGCATCAATATTGTGTATCGCAATATGGAGAACATGATTGTAGTGCCCAATTATAAAAAAAGAAAGATTATTATGAGCATCCAAGTTTGACTCATTTCACAAATGAGCTTTAATTATAAGGAAAATGGTGGAAAGAAAAGCTTTTCTTGGCAAACCAAGATCAATATCGTGTATCCTAATGAGGAGACCATGGTTGTAGTGCCCAATAACAAAAAAAATGGATACTATAATAAGTGTCCCAGTTTATCTTATTTTACAGATAAGCTTTAATTATAAGAAAAGTGGAGGAAATAAAAGCTTTCTTATAAATCCAAAGCATTGATATCATGTATCCCAAAATGAAGAACATAATGGTCGTGCCATTATGAGAAAGAATGAAGATTACAATAAGTATCCAAGCTTGTCTCATTTCATAGATAAACTTTAATTATAAGAAAAATGGCGGAAATAAAAGCTTTTCTTGCAAATCCAAAGCATCAATATTGTGTATCCCAATGTGGAGAACATGGATGTGGTGCCCAATCATAAAAAGAATAGAGATTATTACGAGGATCCAAGTTTAACTCATTTAATGGACAAACTTTGATTGTAAGGAAAATGATGGAAAGAAAACCATTTCTTGCCAAACCAAAACACCAATATTGTGTATTCTAATGTGAAAAACATGATTGTAGTGCCAACAACAAAGAGAATGGAAATTATAATCAGCATCCAAGTTTATCTCATTTCACTAGTGAACATTAATTATAAGGAAAATTGAGGAAAGAAAAGCATTTCTTGCAAATCCATAGCATCAATATCATGTATCCCAATGTAGAGAACATGATCGTAATGCCCAATCATAAAAAAAATAGAGATTATAAGGAAAATGGTGGAAAGAAAAGCTTTTCTTGCCAAAGTAAAGCATCAATGTCATGTATCCCAATATAGAGAAGATGATTGTAGTGCCTAATAACAAAAAGAATATAGATTATTATGAGAATTCAAGTTTGGCTCTATTCACGGTTGAACTTTGATTGTAAGGAAAATGATGCAAAGAAAACTATTTCTTGCCAAACCAAAGCATCAACATCATGTATCCATACCAATCACAAAAAGAATAGAGATTATAACAAGTATCCAATTTTGTCTCATTTCAAGGATGAACATTTATTATAAGGAAAATGGTGGAAAGAAAAGCTTTTCTTGCCAAACCAAAGCATCAATATCGTGTATCCCAATGTGAAGAATGTGACTGTGGTGCCGTTAACAGAAACAATGGAGATTATAATGAGTATCCAAGTTTTTCTCATTCACGGATGAACTTTAATTATAAGGAAACTGGTGAAAAGAAAAACTTTTCTTGCAAATCCAAAGCATCAATTTTATGTATCCCAAAGTGGAGAACCTGATTGTGGAGCCTAATCACAAAAAGAATAGAGATTATTAAAGGATCCAAGTTTGACTCATTTGATGGACAAAGTTTGATTATAAGGAAAATAGTGGAAAGAAAACCATTTCTTCCTAAACCTAAGCATCAATATCGTGTATCCTAATAAGGAGAGCATGATTGTAGTGCTCGATAACAAAAAAAATTGAGATTATTACGAGTATCCAAGTTTATCGCATTTCACGTATGAACATTAACTTAAGCAAAATGGTGGAAAGAAAAGCTTTTCTTGCAAATCGAAAGCTTTAATATCATGTATCCTAATGTGGAGAACATGATTGTAATGCCTAATCACTAAAAGAATGGAGATTATAATGAGAATCCATGTTTGACTCATTTCACAGATGAACTTTGGTTATAAGGAAAATGGTGGAAATAAAGCTTTTTCTTGCCAAACCAAAGCATTAGTAATGTTTATCCCAATGAGAAGAATATGATTGCAGTACCCAATAGCAAAAAAATAAAGATTATTATGAGTATCCAAGTTTGTTCCTTTCCACAGATGAACATTAATTTTAAGTAAAATGGTGGAAAGAAAAGCATTTCCTGTAAATCCAAAACATCCATATCATGTTTCCCAATTTGGAGAATATGATTATAGTGCCAATAACAAAAAGAGTGGAGATTATAATGAGGATCCAAACTTCTCCCATTTCACAGATTAACATTAATTATAAGAAAAATGGCAAAAAGAAAAGCTTTTCTTGCCAAACCAAAGCATCAATATTATGTATCGTAATGTCGAGAACATGATTGTAGTGCCCAATCACAAAAAGAATAAAGATTATTAAGAGAATCCAAGTTTGATTCATTTCGCGAATGAACTTTAATCACAAGGAAAATGGTGGAAAGAAAAACTTTTCTTGTAAATCCAAAGCATCAATATTGTGTATCCAATATGAAAATAATGATTGTGGTGCCCAATCATAAAAAGAGTAGAGATTATTATGAGGATCCAAGTTTGACTCATTTAATAGGCAAACTTTGATTATAAGGAAAATAATGGGAAGAAAACCTTTTCTTGCGAAACCAAAACACCAATATTGTGTATCCCAATCTGAAGAACATGATTGTAGTGCCAATAACAAAAAGAATGGAGATTATAATCAGAATCCAAGTTTGTTTCAATTCACGAGTTAACCTTAATTATAAGGAAAATGGAGGAAAGAAAAGCTTTTCTCACAAAACCAAAGCATCGATATCATCTATCCCAATGTCGAGAACATGATCATAGTGCCCAATCACAAAAGGAATTAAGATTATAATGAGTATCTAAGTTAGCCCATTTTATGGAGGAACCGTAATTATAAGGAAAATGGTGGAAAAAAAGCTTTTGTTGCCAAAGCAAAGCATATGTAAGGAACATGATTGTAGTGCCTAATAACAAAAAAAATAGAGACTGTTATGAGAATCCAAGTTTAACTATATTCCCAGTTGAATTAAACTTTGATTGTAAGGAAAATGGTGGAAAAAAAAAACCATTTCGTGCCAAACCAAAGGATCAACATCATGTATCTTAATGTGGAAAACATGTATGTAGTGCCAATCACAAACAAATGGAGATTATAACGAGTATCCAATTTTGTCTAATTTCACGGATGAACTTTTATTATAAGGAAAATGGTGGAAAGAAAGCTTTTCTTGCCAAACCAAAGCATCAATATCGTGTATTCCAATGTGAAGAACATGAATATAGTGCCATTAATAGAAACAATGGAGATTATAATGAGTATCCAAGTTTTTCTCATTCACGCATGAACTTTAATTATAGGGAAAATGATGGAAAGAAAAGCTTTTCTAGCAAATCCAAAGCATCAATATCATCTATCCCAATATGGAAAACTTGATTATAGTGCCTAATCACAAAAAGAATAGAAATTATTACGAGGATCCAAGTTTGACTTATTTAATGGATAAACTTTAATTATAAGGAAAATGGGGTAAAGAAAACCATTTCTTCCCAAACTAAGTGTCAATATCGTGTATCCCAAAGAGAAGAATATGATTATAGTGCTTAATAACAAAAACAATTGCGATTATTATGAGTATCTAAGTTTGTCTCATTTCATAGATGAACATTAATTTAAGGAAAATAGTGGGAAAAAAAAAGCTTTTCTTGAAAATCCAAAGCATCAATATCATGCATCCTAATGTGGAGAACATGGTTGTAGTGCCCAATCACTAAAAGAATGGAGATTATTATGAGAATCCAAGTTTGACTTATTTCAAGGATGAAATTTGATTATAAGGAAAATGGTGGAAATAAAGCTTTTTCTTGCCAAACCAAAGCATCAATAACATTTATCCCAATAAAGAGAACATGATTGTAGTGCCCAATAGCAAAAAAATAGAGATTATTATTAGCATCCAAGTTTGCCTTATTCCACAGATGAACATTAATTTTAAGGAAAGTGGTGGAAAGAAAGCAATTCTTGCAAATCCAAAGCATCCATATCATGTATCCTAATGTGAAGAACATGATTGTAGTGCCAATAACAAGAAGAATGGAGATTATAATAAGTATTCAAGTCTCTCCCATTTCACAAATGAACATTAATTATAAGGAAAATGGTGAAAAGAAAAGCTTTTCTTGCCAAACCAAAGCATCAATATTGTGTGTCCCAAAGTGGAGAACATGATTGTAGTGCCCAATCACAAAAAGAATAGAGGTTATTAAGAGAATCCAAGTTTGACTTATTTCACGAATGAACTTTAATTATAAGGAAAATGGTGGAAAAAAAAGCTTTTCTTGCAAATCCAAAGCATCAATATCGTGTATCCCAATGTGGAGAACACGATTGTGGTGCCAAATCACAAAACGAATAGAGATTATTACAAGTATTTGAGTTTGACTCATTTGATGGAAAAACTTTGATTATAAGGAAAATGGTGGAAAGTAAACCATTTCTTCCCAAGCCAAAGCATCAATATCTTGTATCCCAATAAGGCAATCATGATTGTAGTGCCCGATAAAAAAATAAAGATTTTTGAGTATCCAAGTTCATCTTATTTCACGGATGAACATTAATTATAAGCAAATTGGTGGAACGAAAAGCTTTTCTTGCAAATCCAAAGCATCAATGTCATGTATCCCAATATGGAGAACATGATTTTAATGCCCAATTACAAAAAGAAAGGAGATTATTTTGAGAATCCAAGTTTGAGTCATTTCATGGATAAACTTTGATTATAAGAAAAATGTTGGAAAGAAAACATTTTCTTGCCAAACCAAAGAGTCAATATCGTGTATCCCAATAAGGAGAACATGATTGTAGTGCCTAATAATAAAAAAATGGAGATTATTACGAGTATCCAAGTTTGTCTCATTCCACAGATGAACATTGATCCTAAAGAAAGCGGTGGAAAAAAAAAGCTTTTCCTATAAATCCAAAGCATCTATATATTGTATCCCAATATGGAGAACATGATTGTAGTGCCAATAACATAAATAATGGAGATTATAATGAGTATCAAAGTTTATCCCATTTCATGAATAAACATTAATTGTAAGGAAAATGGTGGGAAAGAAAGCTTTTCTTGCCAAACCAAAGTGTCAATATTGTGCATCTAATGTGGAGAACATGATTGTAGTGCCCAACCACAAAAGGAATAGAGATTATTATGAGAATCCAAGTTTAACTCATTTCATGGATGAACTTTGGTTATAAGAAAAATGGTGGAAAGAAAAGCTTTTCTTCCTAAACCAAAGCATCAATTATCGTGTATCTACTGAGGAGGCCATGATCATAGTGCCCAATAACAAAAAAATGGAGATTATTATGCGCATCCACGTTTGTCTCATTTTTGGATAAACATTAATTATAAGGAAAATGGTGGAAAGAAAAACATTTGTCGCAAAACCAAAGCATCAATATCGTACATGCTAAGGTGAAAAACATGATTGTAGTGCTAATAACAAAAAGAATGGAGATTACAATGAGTATCTAAATTTGTCTCATTTCATGGATGAATTTTAATTATAAGGAAGATGGTGGAAAGAAAAGCTTTTTTTGCCAAATTAAAGCATCAATATCGTGTATCACAATAAGGTGAACATGATTGTAGTGCCCATAACAAAAAGTATGGAGATTATTATAAGAATCCAAGTTTGGCACTTTTCACGAATAAGCTTTGATTATAAAGAAAATGGTGGAAATAAAAGCTTTTCTTACAAATCCAAAGCATCAATGCTGTGTATCCCAATATGGAGAACATGATTGTAGTACCCAATCACAAAAAGAATAGAGATTATTACGAGGATCCAAGTTTAACTCATTTGATGGATAAACTTTGATTATAAGGAAAATGGTGGAAAGAAAACCATTTCTTCTTAAATTGAAGCATCAATATCGTGTATCCTAATAAGGAAATAATGATTGTAGTGCCCAATAACAAAAAATAGAGATTATTATGAGTATCCAAGTTGTCTCATTTCATAGTTGAGCATTAATTATAAGGAAAATAGTGGAAAAAAAAGCTTTTCTTGCAAATCCAAGGCATCTATATCATGTATCCTAATGCAGAGAACATGAATGTAGTGCCAAATCACAAAAAAAATGGAGATTACTATAGGAATCCAAGTTAGACTCATTTCACAGATTAACTTTGATTTTATGGAAAATAGTGAAAAAAAAACCTTTTCTTGCCAAACCAAAGCATCAATATTTTGCATCACAATGAGGTGAACATGATTGCAGTGCCCAATAGCCAAAAAATTAGAGATTATTATAAGTATCTAAGTTTGTCTCGTTCCTTGCAATTATAAGGAAAGTGGTAGAAAGAAAAGCTTTTCTTGCAAATCCAATGCATCCATATCGTGTATCCCAATGTGGAGAACATGGATGTAGTGCCAGTAACAAAAAGAATGGTGATTATAATAAGTATCCAAGTTTATCCCATTTCACGGATAAACATTAATTATAAGGAAATGAGTAGAAAGAAAAGCTTTTCTTGCAAATCCAAAGAATCAATATTGCTTATCCTAATATGAAGAACATGATTATAGTACCCTTAACAAAAGAATCGAGATTATTATGAGTGTCCAAGTTTGTCTCATTTCATGGATAAACTTTGATTATAAGGAAAATGATGGAAAAAAAGCTTTTCTCGCAAATCCAAAGTGTCTATATCATGTATCTCAATATGGAGAACATGATTATAGTGCCTGTAACTAAAATAATGAAGATTATAGTGAGTACCTAGGTTCATCCCATTTCACAAAATAACTTTAACTATAAGGGAAATGATGGAAAGAAGTGCTTTTCTTGCCAAACTAAAGCATCGATACCGTGTATTCTAATACGGAGAACTTGATTGTAGAGCCACTAACAAAAAGAATGGAGATTACAATGAGTATCCGAGTTTGTCTTATTTCATGGATGAACTTTAATTAAAAGGAAAGTGGTGGAAGGAAAAGCTTTTCTTGTAAATGAAAGCATCAACGTCGTGTATCCCAATATGGAGAACAAACTTGTAATGCCCATTAACAAAAAGAATCGAGATTGTTACGACTACCCAAGTTTGTCTCATTTCATGGATAAACTTTGATTATAAGGAAAATGGTGGAAAGAAAAGCTTTTCTTGCAAATCTAAAGCATCAATACCATGTATTCTAATATGGATAACATGATTGTAGTGCCCAATCACAAAATGAATTTAGATTATTATGAGAACCCAACTTTGACTCTTTTGATGGATAAACTTTAATTATAAGAAAAATGGTGGATAGAAAAGCTTTTCTTGCTAATCCAAAGCATCAATATCCTGTATCCCAATATGGAGAACATGATTGTAGTGCCCAATCACAAAAAGAATAGAGATCATTATGAGAACCCAGTTTCACTCGCTTCACGATTAACTTTGATTATAAGGAAAATGGTGCAAAGAAAACCTTTTCTTGTTGAACCAAAGCATCAGCATAATGTATCCTAATGAGGAAAACATGATTGTAGTGCCCAATAACAAAAAAAATGGAGATTATTATGAGTTTCAAAGTTTGTCTTATTCAATGGATAAATATTAATTATAAGGAAAGGGTGGAAAGAAAATCTTTTCTTGCAAATACGAAACATCCATATCTTGTATCCTAATGTGGAGAACATGATTATAGTGCCAATAACAAAAATAATGGAGATTATAACAAGTATCTGAGTTTATCTCCTTTCACGAATGAACTTTAATTATAAGGAAAATGAGGGAAAAAAAGGTTTTCTAGCAAATCCAAAGCATCAATATCATGTATCCTAATATGGATAACATGATTGTAGTGCCGAATCACAAAAAGAATTTAGATTATTATGAGAATCCAAGTTTAACTTATTTGATGGACAAACTTTAATTATAAGAAAAATGGTTTGAAGAAAAGCTTTTCTTGCAAATCCAAAGCATTAATATCACGTATCCCAATATGGAGAACATGATTATAGTGCCCAATCACAAAAAAAAATTGAGATTATTATGGGAATCGAAGTTTGACTCATTTTATGGATGAACTTTGATTATAAGGAAACTAGTAGAAAGAAAAGCTTTTGATGCAAATCCAAAGCATCAATATCGTGTATCCCAGTAAGAGGAACATGATTGTAGTGCTTATAACAAAAAGCATAGAGATTATTATGAGTATCTAAGTTTGTCTCATCATATGAACATTAGCTATAAGGAAAATGGTGGAACGAAAAGCTTTTCTTGCAAATCCAAAGCATCAATATCATGTATCCCAAAGTGGATAACATGATTGTGGTGCCCAATCATAAAAAGAGCAGAGATTACTATGAGGATTCAAGTTTGACTTATTTTAAGGATACACTTTGATTATAAGGAAAATGGTGGAAAGAAAAGCTTTTGTTGCAAATCTAAAGCATCAATAACATGTATCCTAATGTGGAGAACATGAGTGTGGTGCCTAATCAGAAAAAGAGCAGAGATTATTATGAGGATCCAAGTTTGACTCATTTCATGGATGAACTTTGATTATAAGAAAATGGTGGAAAAAGAAGCTTTTCTTGCAAATCCAAAGCATCAATATCGTTTCTCCCAATATTGAGAACATGATTATAGTGCTAGTAACTAAAAGAATAGAGATTATAATGAGTATCCAAGTTCATCTCATTTCCTAGATAAACTTTAATTATAAGGAAAATGGTGGAAAGAAAAGCTTTTGTTGCCAAACTAAAGCATCAATATCGTGTATCCCAATACAGAGAATATGATTGTAGTGCCACTAGCAAAAAGAATGGAGATTATTATAAGTGTCTGATTTTGTCTCATTTCATGGATGAACTTTAATTAGAAGGAAAATGGTGGAAAGAAAAGCCTTTCTTGCAAACCCAAAGCATCAATGTTGTGTATCCCAATGTAGAGAACATGATTGTAGTGCCCATTAACAAAAAGAATCTAGATTGTTATGAATATCCATGTTTGTTTCATTTGGTAGACAAACTTCAATTATAAGGAAAATGATGGAAAGAAAACTTTTTCTTGCCAAACCAAAGCATCAATATTGTGATTGCATTATGGAGAACATAATTGTAGTGCTGATAACAAAAAGAATGGAGATTATAATGACCATCTAAGTTTGTCTCATTTCACAAATGCACATTAATTATAAGAAAATTATGGAAAGAAAACCATTTCTTCCAAAACCAAAGTAACAATATGGTGTATCCCAATAAGAAAACCATGATTGTAGTGCCCAATAACAAAAAATATGAAGATTATTACGAGTATCCAAGTTTGTTTTATTTCATGGATGAACATTACTTATAACAAAACTGGTGGAAAGAAAATCTATTCTTCCAAATCCAAAGCATCAATATCGTGTATCCTAATATGGAAAACATGATTGCAGTGCCTAATCACAAAACGAATTGGGATTATTATAAGAATCCAAGTTGGACTCATTTACGGATGAACTTTGATTATAAGGAAAAAGGTGGAAAGAAAACCTTTTCTTGCCAAACCAAAGCATCAATATCGTGTATCCCAATGAGGAAAACGTGATTGTAGTGCCTAATAATAAAAAAATGATTATTATAAGTATCCAAGTTTGTCTCATTCTATGGAATTATAAGGAAAGTGGTGGAAAGGAAAGCTTTTCTTGCAAATCAGAAGCATCCATATCATGTATCCCAATGTGGAGAACATGGTTGTAGTGCCAATAACAAAAAGAATGGAGACTATAATAAGTATCCAAGTTAGTCCTATTTCATGGAAGAACATTACTTATGAGGAAAATAGTGGAAAGAAAAGCTTTTCTTGCAAATCCAAAGTATCAATATCTATGTCCCGATGTGGGGAACATGATTGCAGTGCCCATTAACAAAAAAGACTTGAGATTATTACGAGTATCCAAGTTTATCTTATTTCATAAAAAACTTAGACTATAAGGAAAATGATGGAAAGAAAAGCTTTTCTTACAAATCTAAAGCATCCGTATCATGTATCCCAATGTGGAGAACATGATTGTAGTGCCAATAATTAAAAAATGGAGATTACAATGAGTATCTAGATTCATCTTATTTCATGGATGAACTTTAATTATAAGGGAAATGGTGGAAAGGAAAGCTTTTCTTGCTAAGCCAAAGCATCAATATCGTGTATCCCAACATAGAGAACATGATTGTAGTGCCACTAACCAAATGAATGGAGATTATAATGAGTATTCGAGTTTGTCTATTTCTTGGATGAACATTACTTAGAAGGAAAGTGGTGGAAAGAAAAGCTTTTTTGGAAACCCAAAGCATGAATGTCGTGTATCCCGATATAGAGAACATGATTATAGTGCCCATTAACAAAAAGAATCGAGATTATTACGAGTATCAAAGTTTGTATCATTTGATAGATAGGCTTTGATTATAAGGAAAATGGCAGAAAGAAAAGCTTTTCTTGCAAACCCAAAGCATCAATATCGTGTATCCCAATATGGAGAACATGACTGCGGTTCCATTCATGAAAAGAATAGAGATTATTATAAGAATCCAAGTTTGACTTATTTTATGGATGAATGTTAATTATATTAAAAATGGTGAAAAGAAAAATTTTTCTTACCAATCCAAAGCATCAATATCGTGTATCTAATATGGAGAATATGATTGTAATGCCATTAACAAAAAGAATGGAGATTTTTATAAGTATCCAAATTTGTCTCGTTTCATGGATGAACTTCAATTATAAGGAAAATTGTGGAAGGAAAAACTTTTCTTGCCAAACCAAAGCATTAATATCATGTATTCCAATGTGGAGATCACGATTGTAGTGCCAATTACAAAAAGAATGGGATTATTACAAGCACCCATGTTTGTATCATTTCATGGATGAACTTTGATTATAAAGAAAATAGTGGAAAAAAACATTTCTTGCAAATCCAAAGCATCAATGTCATTTATCCCAATGTCAAGAACATGATTGTAATGCCTATTAAAAAAAGAATTGAGAATATTATAAGTATCTAAGTTTGTTTCATTTCACGGATAGACTTTGATTATAAGGAAAATGGTGGAAAGAAAAGCTTTTCTTGCAAGTCCAAAGCATTAATATCGTGTATCCTAATGTAGGGAACATGATTGTAGTGCCTATTAACAAAAAAGAATCGAGATTATTACGAGTATCCAAATTTGTCTTATTTCACAGAAAACTCTGACTATAAGGAAAATGATGGAAAGAAAAGCTTTTCTTGCAAATCCAAAGCATCCATATCATGTTTCCTAATGTGGAGAACATGATTGTAGTGCCAATAACTAAAAGAGTGGAGATTATAATGAGTATCTAGATTCGTCTCATTTCACGGATGAACTTTAATTATAAGGGAAATGGTGGAAAGAAAAGCTTTTCTTGCCAAATCAAACCATCAATATTGTGCATCCCAACGTGGAGAACATGATTGTAGTGCCACTAACAAAAAGAATGGAGATTATAAGTTTATCTCATTTCTTGGATGAATATTAATTAGAAGGAAAGTGGTGGAAAAGAAAGCTTTTCTTGGAAACCCAAAGCATGAATGTCATGTACCCCAATGTGGAGAACATAATTGTAGTACCCATTAACAAAAAGAATCGAGATTATTACCGGTATCCAAGTTTATCTCATTTCATGCATAAACTTTGGTAATAAGGAAAATGATCAAAAGAAAAGCTTTTCTTGCAAATCCAAAGCATCAATATCGTGTATCCCAATATGAAGAACATGACTGTAGTTCCCATTCGTGAAAAGAATAGAGATTATTATAAGAATTCAAGTTTGACTCATTTCACAGATGGACTTTGGTTATAAGGAAAATGATGAAAAAACTATTTCTACAAATCCAAAGCATCAATATTATGTATCCCAATATGGAGAACATAATGTAGTTCCCAATCATGAAAAAAATGAAGATTATAATAACAATCCAAGTTTGACTTATTTCATGGATGAACTTTGATTATAAGGAAAATGGTGGAAAGAAAAACTTTTTTGGCCAAACCACTGTACCAATATAGTGTATCCTAATGTGGAGAACATGATTGTAGTGCCACTAACAAAAAGAATGGGGATTATTACAAGCATCCAAGTTTGTATCATTTCATGGATAAACTTTGATAATAAGGAAAATGGTGGAAAGAAAAACTTTTCTTACAAATCCAATCCATCAATGTCTTGTATCCCAATGTGGAGAACATGATTGCGGTGCCCATTAACAAAAATAATCAAGATTATTATGAGTATCCAAGTTTGTCTTATTTCACAGATAAACTTTTATTATAAGGAAAATGAAGGAAAAAAACTTTTTTTTACAAATCCAAAGCATCAATATTGTGTATCCCATGTGGAGAACGAGATTGTAATTCCCAATCACAAAAAAATAGAGATTATTATGAGACTCCAAGTTTAACTCATTTCATGGATGAACTTTACTTATAAGGATAATGGTGGAAAGAAAGGCTTTTCTTGCAAATCCAAAGCATTAATATTGTGTATCCCAATATGGAGAACATGATTGTAGTGCCCAATAACAAAAAGAATAGAGATTATTATGAGATCCATGTTTGACTTATTTTACGGATAAACTTTGATTATAAGGAAAATGATGGAAAGAAAACCTTTTCTTGCCAAACCAAAGCATCAATATCATGTATCCCAGTAAGGAGAACATGTATCCTAATGAGAAGAACATGATTGTTGTGCCCAATAATAAAAAAATGGAGATTATTATAAGTATCCAAGTTTGTCTCATTCCACAAATAAACATTAATTATAAGGAAAGTGGTGGAGAGAAAAACTTTTCTTGGAAATTCAAAGCTTCCATATTACGTATCCTAATGTGGAGAACATGATTGTACTGCTAATAACAAAAAGAATGGAGACTATAATAAGTGTTTGAGTTTGACTCGTTTCACGAATAAACTTTAATTATAAGGAAAATGGTGCAAAGGAAAGCTTTTCTTGCAAATCCAAAGCATCAATATCGGGTATCCCAATGTGGAGAACATGATTGTAGTGCCCAATCACCAAAAGAATAGAGATTATTATACGAACCCAAGTTTAACTTATTTTATGGATGAATTTTGATTAAAAGGAAAATGGCAGAAAGAAAAGCTTTTCTTGCAAATCCAGAGCATCAATGTTCTGTTGCCCAATGAGAAGAACATGATTGTAGTGTCCATAACAAAAAGAATAGAGATTATTACAAGTATACATGTTTGTCTCATTTCACGGATGAACATTAACTGTAAGGAAAATAGTGGAAAGAAAAACTTTTCTTACAAATCTAAAGCATTAATATTGTGTATCCCAATGAGAAGAACATGTTTGAAGTGCCTATAACAAAAAAAATAGAGATTATTATGAGTTTTCATGTTTGTCTCATTTCATAGATAAACATTAATTATAAGGAAAATGGAGGAAAGATAAGCTTTTCTTACTAATCCAAAGCATCAATATCATGTATCCCGATATGAAAAACATGATTGTAGTGCCATTAACAAAAAGAATAAAGATTATAATGAGTATCCAAGTTTGTCCTATTTCGTGGATGAACCTTAATTAGTAGGAAAATGGTAGACAGAAAAGCTTTTACTGCCAAACCAAAGCATCAATATCATGTATCCCAATATGGAGAACATGATTCTAGTGCACTAACACAAAGAATAGGGATTATTACAAGCATTCAAGTTTATATCATTTTATGGATAAACTTTGATAATAAGAAAAATGGTGGAAAAAAAAAGCTTTTCTTGCATATCCAAAGCATCAATGTCATACATCTTAATGCAGAGAACAATATTGTAGGGCCCATAAACAAAAGAATCAAGATTATTACAAGTATCCAAGTTTGTCTTATTTCACAGATAAACTTTGAGTATAACTAAAATTGAGGAAAGAAAAACTTTTGTTGCAAATCCAAAGCATCAAAAACATTTTCCTAATGTGGAGAACATGATTTTAGTTCCCAATCGCAAAAAGAACCTAGATTATTATGATAATCCAAGTTTGACTCATTGTATGGATAAACTTTAATTATAAGGAAAATGGTGGAAAAAAACCTTTTTCTTGTCAAACCAAAGCATCAATATCGTGTATCCCAATGAGGAGAGCATGATTATTGTGCCCAATAATAAAAAAATGGAGATTATTACAAGTATCCAAGTTTGTCTCATTCCACAGATGACCATTAATTATAAGGAAAATGGTGGAAAGAAATTTTTTTTTTGCAAATCCAAAGCATCCATATCGTGTATCCTAATGTGCAGAACATGATTGTAGTGCCAATAACAAAAAGAATGGAGATTAGAATGGGTATCTGAGTTTGTCTCATTTCACAGATGAACTTTAATTATAAGAAAAATGATGAAAAGAAAAGTTTTTCTTGCAAATCTAAAGCATCAATATCATGCATCCCAATGTGGAAAACATGATTGTAGTGCCCAATCACAAAAAGAATAGAGATTATTATGAGAATCCAAGTTTGACTTATTTCATGGATGAATTTTGATTAGAAGGAAAATGGTGGAAAGAAAAGCCTTTCTTGTAAATCCAAAGCATCTATATCATGTACCGTAATGAGAAAAACATGATTGTAGTACCCACAGCAAAAGGAATAGAGATTATTACGAGTATCTAAGTTTATCTCATTTTGCAGATGAACTTTAATTATTAGGAAAATGGTGGAAAGAAAAGTTTTTTTTGCAAATCCAAAGCATCATTATCGTGCACCCCAATGAGAAGAACATGTTTGTAGTGCCCATTAAAAAAATAATGAAGATTATTACAAGTATCCATGTTTGTCTTATTTCACAAATGAACATTAATTGTAAGGAAAATAGAGGAAAGGGAAGCTTTTCTCGCTAATCCAAAGCATCAATATTGTCCATCCCAATGTGGAGAACATGGCTGTAGTGCCAATAACAAAAAGAGTGGAGATTATAATGAGTATCCAAGTTTGTCCTATTTCATGGATGAATATTAATTATAAGGAAAATGGTGGAAAGAAAAGCTTTTCTTGCCAAACCAAAGCATTAATATTGTGTATCCCAATATGGAGAACTTAATTATAGTGCCTAATCATAAAAAGAATATAGACTATTATAAGAATCCAGTTTTACTTATTTCATGGACAAACTTTGATTATAAGGAAAATGGTGGCAAGAAAAAGATCTTCTTCCTTAACCAAAGTGTTTGACCATGACTGTAGTGCCCACTAACAAAAAAAATAGAGATTATTACGAGTATCCAAGTTTGTCTAACTTCATGGATTAACATTAATTATAAGGAAAATGGTAGAAAGAAAAGCTTTTCTTGCAAATCCAAAGCATCAATATTGCGTCTGCCAATATGGAAAACATGATTGTAGTCTCAATAATGAAAACAATAGAGATTATAATGAGTATCCAAGTTGGTCTCATTTCATACATAAATTTTAATTATATGGAAAATAGTGGAAAGAAAAGCTTTTCTTGCCAAATCAAAACATCAATATCATGTATTCCAATGAGGTGAACATGATTGTAGTGAACATTCTAAAAAGTATAAAGATTATTACGAGACTCTAAGTTTGACTCATTTCATGGATGAACTTTAATTATAAGGATAATGGTGGAAAAAAAGGCTTTTCTTGCAAATCCAAAGCATCAATATTGTGTATCCCAATATGGAGAACATGATTGTAGTGCCAATAAGAAAAAGAATGGAGATTATTATGAGAATCCATGTTTGACTCATTTCACAGATGAACTTTGATTATAAGGAGAATGATGGAAAGAAAACCTTTTCTTGCCAAACTAAGGCATCAATATCGTGTATCCTAATGAGAAGAACATGTATCCCAATGAGAAGAACATGATTGTTATGCCCAACAATAAAAAAATAGAGATTATTACGAGTATCTAAGTTTGTCTCATTCCACAGATGAACATTAATTATAAGGAAAGTGGTGGAAAGAAAAACTTTTCTTACAAATCTAAAGCTTCCATATTGTGTATCCTAATATGGAGAACATGATTGTACTGCCAATAATAAAAAGAGTGGAGATTATAATGAGTATCTGTGTTTGTCTTATTACTTGGATGAACTTTAATTATAAAAAAAATGGTGGAAAGAAAACTTTTCTTGCAAATCCGAAGCATTAATATCATGTATCCTAATGTGAGAACATGATTGTAGTGTCCATCATGAAAAGAATAGAGATTACTATGAGACTCCAAGTTTGATTTATTTCATGGATGAATTTTAATTAGAAGGAAAATGGTGAAAGAAAAGCTTTTCTTATAAATCCAAAGCTTCAATATCGTGTACCCCTATGAGAAAAACATGATTGTAGTGCCTATAACAAAAGGAATGGAGGTTATTACGAGTATCCAAGTTTATCTCATTTTATAGATGAACTTTAATTATTAGGAAATGGTGGAAAGAAAAGCTTTTATTACAAATCAAAAGCATCAATATCATGTATCCCAATGAGAAAAGCATGTTTGTAGTGCCCATAACAAAAAAATTGGGGATTATTACAAGTATCCATGTTTGTTTTATTTCACAGATGAACATTAATTATAAGGAAAATAGAGGAAAGGTAAGCTTTTCTTGCTAATCCAAAGCATCAATATCATCCATCCTAATGTGGAGAACATGATTATAGTGCCAATAACAAAAAGAATAGAGATTATAATGAGTATCCAAGTTTATCCCATTTTATGGATGAACATTAATTCTAAGAAAAATGGTAGAAAGAAAAGCTTTTCTTGTCAAACCAAAGTATCTATATTGTGTATCCCAATGTAGAGAACTTGATTATAGTGCCTAATCAGAAAAAGAATAGAGATTGCTATGAGAATCCATGTTTTACTCATTCCACAGATGAACTTTGATTTTAAGAAAAATGGTGAAAAAAAAGCTCTTCTTCCATAACCAAAGCATCAATATTGTGTATCCCAATGTAGGACCATGACTGTAGTGCCCAATAACAAAAAAAATAAAGATTATTATGAGTATCCAAGTTTGTCTAATTTCATGGATAAACATTGATTATAATAAAAATGGTGAAAAAAAGAGCTTTTCTTACAAATCCAAAGCATCAATATCGTGTATGCCAATGTGAAAAACATGATTGTAGTGCCAATAATAAAAAGAAATGGATATTATAGTGAGTATCCAAGTTGGTCTCACTTCATAGATGAATTTTAATTATATGAAAAATGGTGGAAAGAAAAGCTTTTCTTGCCAAACTAAAGCATCAATAACATGTATCCCAATAAGGTGAACATGATTGTAGTGAACATTCTAAAAAGCATAGAGAATATTACGAGACTCCAAGTTTGACTCATTTCATGGATGAACTTTAATTATAAGGATAATGGTGGAAAAAAAAGCTTTTGTTGCAAATCCAAAGCATCAATATTGTGTATTCCAATTTGGAGAATGTGATTGTAGTGCCCAATAAGAAAAAGAATGGAGATTATTATGAGAATCCATGTTTGACTCATTTCACGGATGAACTTTGATTATAAAGAAAATAATGGAAAGAAAAACTTTTCTAGCCAAATGAAAGCATCAATATTGTGTATCCCAATGAGGAAAACATGTATCCCCATGAGGAGAACATGATTGTTGTGCCTAATAATAAAAAAATAGAGATTATTATGAGCATCCAAGTTTGTCTCATTCCATAGATGAACATTAATTATAAGGAAAGTGGTGGAAAGAAAATCATTTCTTGCAAATCCAAAGCTTCCATATTGTGTATCCCAATATGCAAAACATGATTGTACTGCCAATAACAAAAAGAATAGAGATTATAATGAGTATCTGTGTTTGTCTCATTTCTTGGATAAACTTTAATTATAAGGAAAATGGTGGAAAGAAAAGCTTTTCTTGCAAATCCAAAGCATCAATATCGTGTATCCTAATATGGAGAACATGATTGTAGTGCCCATCACAAAAAGAATAGAGATGACTATGAGACTCCAAGTTTGACTTATTTCATGGATGAATTTGGATTAGAAGGAAAATAGTGGAAAGAAAAGTTGTTCTTGCAAATCCAAAGCTTCAATATCATGTACCCTAATGACTAAAACATAATTGTTGTGCCCATAACAAAAGGAATGGAGATTATTACAAGTATCCAAGTTTATCTCATTTCAAGATGAACTTTAATTATTAGGAATATGGTGGAAAGAAAAGCTTTTCTTGCAAACCCAAAGCATTAATATCATGTATCCCAATAAGAAGAACATGTTTGTAGTGCCCATAACAAAAAGAATGGAGATTATTATGAGTATCTATGTTTGTCTCATTTCACAGATGAACATTAATTATATGGAAAATGGAGGAAAGATAAGCTTTTCTTACTAATCGAAAGCATCAATATCGTCTATCCCAATATGGAGAACATGATTGTAGTGCCAATAATAAAAAGGATGGAGATTATAATAAGTATCCAAGTTTATCCCATCTTGTGGATGAACATTAATTATAAGAAAAATAGTGGAAAGAAAAGCTTTTCTTGCCAAACCAAAGTATCAATATTGTGTATCCCAATGTAGAGAACTTGGTTATATTGCCCAATCACAAAAAGAATAGAGATTGTTATGAGAATCCAGGTTTTACTTATTTCATGGATAAACTTTAATTATAAGGAAAATAGTGAAAAAAAAGCTCTTCTTCCCTAATCAAAGCATCAATATCGTGTCTACTAATATGGAGACCATAACTGTAGTACCCAATAACGAAAACAATTATGAGTATCCAAGGTTGTCTAATTTCATGGATAAACATTGATTATAAGGAAAATAGTGGAAAAAAAAGCTTTTCTTGCAAATCCAAAGCATCAATATCACATATGCCAATATGGAAAATATGATTGTAGTGCCAATAATGAAAAGAATGGAGATTATAATGAGTATCCAAGCTAGTCTCACTTCACAGATGAATTTTAATTATATGGAAAATGGTGGAAAGAAAAGCTTTTCTTGCCAAACTAAAGCATCAATATCATGTATCCTAATGAGATGAACATGATTGCAATGAACATTATAAAAACAATGGAGATTATTTCGAGAATCCAAGTTTGACTCATTCCATGGATGAACTTTAATTACAAGGATAATAGTGGAAAAAAAGGCTTTTCTTGCAAATCCAAAGCATCAATATTGTGTATAAAGGCTTTTTTTGCAAATCCAAAGCATCAATATTGTGTATTCCAATATGGAGAACATGATTGTAGTGCCCAATAACAAAAAGAATGGAGATTATTATAAGAATCCACGTTTGACTCATTTCACGGATGAACTTTGATTATAAGGAAAATGATGGAAAGAAAACCTTTTCGTGCCAAACCAAAGCATCAATATCGTGTATGCCAATGAGGAAAACTTGTATCCTAATGAGGAGAACATGATTATTATGCCCAACAATAAAAAAATAGAGATTATTACAAGCATCCAAGTTTGTCTTATTCCACAGATGAACATTAATTATAAGGAAAATGATGGAAAGAAAAACTTTTCTTGCAAATCCAAAGCTTCCATATTGTGTATCCCAATATGGAGAACATGATTATACTGCCAATAACAAAAAGAATGAAGATTATAATAAGTATCCGTGTTTGTCTCATTTCTTGGCCAAACTTTAATTATAAAGAAACAGTGGAAACAAAAGGTTTTCTTGCAAATCCAAAGCATCAATATCGTGCATTCTAATATGGAGAACATGATTGTAGTGCCCATCACAAAAAGAATAGAGATTACTATGAGACTCTAGGTTTAACTTATTTCATGGATAAATTTTGATTAAAAGGAAAATGATGGAAAGAAAAGCTTTTCTTGCAAATCCAAAGCTTCTATATCATGTACCCCAATGAGTAAAACATGATTGTAGTTCCCATAACAAAAGGAATGAAAATTATTACAAGTATCCAAGTTTATCTCATTCCATAGATGAACTTTAATTATTAGAAATATGGTGGAAAGAAAAGCTTTTCTTGCAAATCCAAAGCTTCAATATCGTGTATCTCAATGAGAAGAACATGTTTGTAGTGCTAATAACAAAAAGAATGGAGATTATTATGAGTATCCATGTTTGTCTCATTTCACAAATGAACATTAACTATAAGGAAAATAGAGAAAAGGTAAGCTTTTCTTACTAATCCAAAGCATCAATATCGTCCATCCCAATGTGGAGAACAAGATTCTAGTGCCAATAACAAAAAACTAGAGATTATAATGAGTATCCAAGTTTGTCCAATTTTATGGGTGAACATTAGTTATAAGGAAAATAGTGGAAAAAAAAGCTTTTCTTGCCAAACCAAAGCATCAATATTGTGTATCTGAATATAGAGAACTTGATTATAGTGGCTAATCAGAAAAAGAATAGAGATTATCATGAGAATCCAAGTTTTACTCATTTCACAGATGAACTTTGATTATAAGGAAAATGGTGAAAAAAAAGTTCCTCTTCCCTAACCAACGCGCCAATATCGTGTATCCCAATATAGAGACCATGAATGTAATGCCCAATAACAAAAAAAATGGAGATTATTACGAGTATCCAAGTTTGTCTAATTTCATGGATAAACATTGATTATAAGGAAAATGGTGGAAAAAAAAAGCTTTTCTTGCAAATCCAAAGCATCAATATCATGTATGCCAATGTGGAAAATATGATTGTAGTGCCAATAATAAAAAGAATAGAGATTATAATGAGTATCCAAGTTGGTCTCACTTCATAGATGAATGTTAATCGTATGGAAAATAGTGGAAAGAAAAGCTTTTATTGCCAAATCAAAGCATTAATATCATGTATCCCAATAAGGTGAACATGATTGTAGTGAACATTCTAAAAAGTATGGAGATTAGTACAAGACTCCAAGTTTGACTTATTTCATGGATGAACTTTAATTGTAAGGATAATGGTGGAAAGAAAGGCTTTTCTTGCAAATCCAAAGCATCAATATTGTGTATCCCAATATGGAGAACATGATTGTAGTGCCCAATAACAAAAAGAATAGAGATTATTATGACAATCCATGTTTGACTCATTTCACGGATGAACTTTGATTATAAGGAAAATGATGGAAAGAAAACCTGTTCTTGTCAAACCAAAGCATCAATATCATGTATCCCAATGTGGAGAACATGATTGTTGTGCCCAGCAATAAAAAACTGGAGATTATTATGAGTATCCAAGTTTGTCTAATTTCGTGGATAAACATTGATTATACAAAAAATGATGGAAAGAAAAACTTTTCTTGCAAATCTAAAGCTTCCATATTGTGTATCCTAATGTGGAGAATATGATTGTATTACTAATAACAGAAGGAATAGAGATTATAATGAGTATTCGAGTCTGTCTCATTTCACAGATGAACTTTAATTATAAGGAAAATGGTGGAAAGAAAAGCTTTTCTTGCAAATCCAAAGCATCAATATCGTGTATCCCAATGTAGAGAACATGATTGTAGTACCCAATCATAAAAAGAATAGAGATTATTATGAGAATTCAAGTTTGACTTATTTCATGGATGAATTTTGATTAGTAGGAAAATGGTGGAAAGAAAAGCTTTTCTTGCAAATCCAAAGCATCAATATCGTATAGCCTAATGAGAAGAACCTGATTGTAGCCCATAACAAAAAGAAAGAAGATTAGTACAAGTGTACACGTTTGTCTCATTCACGGATGAATATTAATTATATTGAAAATGGTGGAAAGAAAAACTTTTCTTCCAAATCCCAAACATCAATATCATGTATCCCAATGAGAAGAACATGTTTGAAGTGCCCATAACAAAAAAAAATGGAGATTATTACGAGTCCCAATGTTTGTCTCATTTCACAGATGAACATTAATTATAAGGAAAATAGAGGAAAGATAAGCTTTTCTTGCTAATCTAAAGCATCAATATCATGTATCTCGATATGGAAAACATGATTGTAGCACTATTAATGAAAAGAATAAAGATTATAATGAGTATCCAAGTTTGTCCTATTTCGTGGATGAACCTTAATTATAAGAAAAATGGTGGAAAGAAAACCTTTTCCTTCCAAACCAAAGCATCAATATTATGTTCCCCAAAGTGGAGAACATGATTATAGTGCCACTAGGAAAAAGAATTGGGATTATTACGAGCATGCAAGTTTGTATCATTTCATGCATAAACTTTGATAATAAGGAAAATGGTAGAAAGAAAAGCTTTTCTTGCATATACAAAGCATTAATGTCGTGTATCCCAATATGAGAACATGATTGTAGTGCCCATTAACAAAAGAATCATGATTATTATGAGTATCTAAGTTTGTCTCATTTCACAGATAAACTTTGATTATAAAGAAAATTAAGGAAAAAAAAAACTTTTCTTGAAAATCCATAGCATCAATATCATGTATCCCAATATGGAGAACGTGATTGTAGTTCCCAATCACAAAAAGAATGGAGATTATTATGAGAATCCAAGTTTGACTCATTTCACAAATGAACTTTGGTTATAAGGAAAATGGTGGAAAAAAACCTTTTCTTGTTAAACCAAAGATTAATATCGTGTGTCCCAACCAGGAGAGCATGATTGTTGTGCCTAATAATAAAGAAAATGAAGATTATTATGAGTATCCAAGTTGGTCTCATTCCATAAATAAACATTAATTATAAGGAAAATGGTGGAAAAAAAACATTTTTTGTAAATCCAAAGCATCCACATTGTGTATCCCAATATGGAGAACATGATTGTACTGCCAATAACAAAAAGAATGGGGATTATAATGAGTATCCATGTTTGTCTCATTTCTTGGATGAACTTTAATTATAAGGAAAACGGAGGAAAGAAAAGCTTTTCTTGCAAATCCAAAGCATTAATATTGTGCATCTCAATGTGGAGAACATGATTGTAGCGCCCAATCACAAAAAGAATAGAGATTATTATGAGAATCCAAGCTTGACTTATTTCATGGGTGAATTTTTATTAGAAGGAAAATGGTGGAAAGAAAAGCTTTTCTTGCAAATCCAAAGCATCAATATTGTGTACCCCAATGAGAAAAAAATTATTGTAATGCCCATAACAAAAGGAATAAAGATTATTATGAGTATCCAAGTTTATCTTATTTCACAGATAAACTTTAATTATTAGGAAAATATTGGAAAGAAAAGCTTTTCTTCCAAATCTGAAGCATCAATATCATGTATCCTAATGAGAAGAACATGTATATAGTGCCCATAACAAAAAGAATAAAGATTATTACAAGTATCCATGTTTGTCTTATTTCATAGATGAACATTAATTATAAAGAAAATACAGGAAAGGTAAGCTTTTCTTGCTAATCCAAAGTATCAATATCATGCATCCTAATATGGAGAACATGATTGCAGTGCCAACAACAAAACAAATGGAGATTATAATGAGTATCCAAGTTTGTCCCATTTCATGGATGAACATTAATTATAAGAAAAATGGTGGACAAAAAAGCTTTTTTTTCCAAACCAGAGTATCAATATTGTGTATCCTAATGTGGAGAACTTGATTATAGTGCCCAATCACAAAAAGAATAGAGATTATTAAGAGAAACCAAGTTTTACTCATTTCACGGATAAACTTTGATTTTACGAAAAATGGTGGGAAGAAAAAGCTCTTCTTCTCGAAATAAAGCATCAATATCATGTATCCCAATGAGTAGACCATGACTGTAGTGCCCAATAATTAAAAAATAAAGATTATTACGAGTATCCAAGTTAGTCTAATTTCACAGATAAACATTTATTGTAAGGAAAATGGTGGACAGAAAAGCTTTTTTTGCAAATCCAAACCATCAATATCGTGCATGCCACTATGGAAAACATGATTGTAGTGCTAATAATAAAAAGAATAAAGATTATAATAAGTATCCAAGTTGGTCTCACTTTATAAATGAATTTTAATTATATGGAAAATGGTGGAAAGAAAAGCTTTTCTTGCCAAATCAAAGCATCAATATCATGTATCCCAAGGTGAACATGATTGTAGTGAACATTCTAAAAAGTATAGAGATTATTACGAGACTCTAAGTTTGACTCATTTCATGGATGAACTTTGATTATAAGGATAATGATGGAAAGAAAGGCTTTTCTTGCAAATCCAAAGCATCAATATTGTGTATCCCAATATGGAGAACATGATTGTAGTGCCTAATCACAAAAAGAATGAAGATTATTATGAGAATCCATTTTTGACTCATTTCATGGATAAACTTTGTTTAGAAGTAAAATGGTGAAAAGAAAACCTTTTCTTTTTAAACCAAAGCATCAACATCATGCATCCCAATGAAGAGAACATGATTGTAATGCCCAATAACAAAAAAAAAAATAGAGATTATTACCAATATCCAAGTTTGTCTTATTCCAAGGATGAACATTAATTATAAGGAAAGTGGTGGAAATAAAAGCTTTTCATGCAAATCCAAAGCACCCATATCTTGTATCCCAATATGAAGAATATGATTATAATGCTAATAACAATAAGAATGGAGATTATAATGAGTATCCGAGTTTGTCTCATTTTACGGATGAACTTTAATTCTAAGAAAAATGGTGGACAAGATATTATAAGGGTAACTTCATGATGGTCAATCTAAAAATATTCCTAATATCCCAAAAAGTCATTTTCTGAGGGAATAAGTTTTCACGTTCGAATTAATTTTGCTCCTGGTAGAGCATATGAGGGACAAGGTATGTCACAATTTGAAAAATCTTTTCAAACTCATTTGATATCAAAAGATTGCAAATAATACCTTTATAGAAAGGGAATTTCATGAATCTTTTTGCAAAAATATTTGTCAAATTTAGGAAAATCATTTAGTGGGTCTGAAAAGCCCATCCAAAATGCATTTTGTTAACTCTAGGTATTCCAGACAATCTAGGTGTGAAAAATCATAACTCTTTCATTCAGACAGATCCGAGGGTGAAAAAGACCTTGTTTTAAGATATTTTGATATACTTTTACAAAAAAATTATAAAATTCATAAAAAATTGTTTTTGGGACTTTAAAATGATTTTTCAAATTGTAATAGTGTTCCTGTCAATGAGGGACAAAGCAAAGCAGAGAATATTCTTGTTCTCCTTATGTCTATGGGTCCAAACTTAAGTCATTGACATTTGAATGCCCATGACTGAAGGGAAAAAGTGGCATAAGTGTCATGAACTCATTTGCACTACCCTATAGTAGTTTGGGATGATGAAACAGCCCATTGATCACACCACTTATGATTTAGACTTAAAAACAATGCAAAAACATGTAAGGAACAAGTGCAAGGCCATTTTCATCAAAAGAATCAAAAGTTCTAACTTATTTAATCAAGATTCTAGATCTAGAAAACTAATTTTCCCCAATATCTTTTTTGCTAACTTTAAGAAAAATGCTAAGTACATGCTAATCCTCATCGATTGAGGTTAACATGCTTAGCTTGGGGAGGTTTTAAAAATTAGCTTTTCGATAGCCATCAAACATGTATTTTGACAAGAGGAAGACAACAAACATACAAGGGGATCACATATAACTTGAATGGGGATGCTAATTTTACCAATGGTCTAGACAAAGAAAGTGTTATGCATTGTGACAAGAAAATATTATGGATGTTGAAATGATAATGATTCATGCAAGCAATTGTATAAATGTGCTTGAAATGTGTTAGGCTAATGATTCATACATGGATTAAGGATAACAAGATGCATGGATATGGCATAAAATGCATGAGCAAGAGCTATCAAAATAATGAGGATGAAATGAAGCATTTTGTACACCAAAGGGGCATTGAGCCATCCAAATCCTAAACTACCACAACCAAAGGCCACAATGATGTATGGGAATCCAAAGAGGGTGATGGAAACATAGAGAGCTCACTAAAATGATGAAAATGCTAAAAAACAGAAAATGCAAGTGAGAAAGTAAGAAGTTATACCAACAAAACCTTAATTTTTGGCCAAATAGTTGGAGCAGTAGATATGGCTTGAATTTTTCTCTTTTCCTTATTGTTAATAAGCAAGAAAAAGAGAGGAATAATGAGGTTTTGGTTTTGGTATGGATGAGGGTGATTTTTAAAATGTGTAATGGTTAAGAGTAAGTGCTTTGGGGCTGTTTTTGGGTACTTAGTGAAGAGCTATGGAATTTTGGTTTTCTTAATGTGTGAATGTGTTTTGGAAGCTAAAAATGAGCTAGAATCTAAAGTCCCTCAACTAAGATATAAGTAGTCTATTTATACCAGCATTTTAGAGCCAATTTGAAGGTGTTTTGGTCATTTCTCAAGGGGGACAAAGTGATGTCAACTTGGTGGCTATACAGTGGCTGTAGGGAGCAACTTGTTGCCAATGTGATGGACATAGGGCGATTGGTTTAAATGCTGAAATGATTTTCTAGCAAATAGGGTGGCTGATGGTGATCTTGGTCAACAAACTAGGGAGGAGTAGGGTGATCATGTCGTATTGACTTTTCTAATCAAATTTAGACTACAAAAAAATGTTTTGATTAATTCAAAAGTCTAATTTCATAATCTGATACATGTTTTGATCTTTTCTAATGCAAAAAAAATGAGTTAAAATTGAATTTTTGATCAATGGTGGATGAGTTAAAAATGCCTGGACCGTGGGAAATTGCTTGTATGTATCGATACATTGTACCATGTATTGATACATATGGTCCAAAATCCTTAAGTGCAATGATACAATGAACATTGTATCGATACTATGAACCATTTTATAGATACTATAAACCATTTTATCGATATATGTTGATATGTATCAATACATTTCTTTACAAAATGCATGTTTTGGTCTTAGCTTGGCCTAGTATTGATGCATAAGCTCCTATATTGATACAGAAGCTTATTTATTGATACATTTACATGTTATACCAATACAAATGTGGAGATTTCAAATTTTTGGATCATTGGAGCATTGTATCGATACATGAGAACCACATATCGATACTTTCAAACAAAATTATGAATTTTCTCATATATTTTATCCTCAAATACCTTGAACTACATCCTTTGATGCCACATCTTTAGATATACCTTTGACATAATCCATAGGCCTTCTTGACCTCTTTAAAATACTTTTTTATTAGGCAACAACGATCATCGCCCTTTTTCACATTTGTGCCCTAAATTGCTAAAAATTAGCCCGAATAAAATAAAATATCTATAACTACCCCTAGTTGATCGTTGTTGAAAATCAAAAATTGGGTAAAGATGAATAGACATTATTTTGTTTGGGGTGGAATGACACTCCCTAAAATACTAAGGTGTTAGGTTTTCTAAGGTTTGACCCTCTTAGGTAGGTGTAAAATATCATGGATTTTTTATGTGGGTGCTACCAAATTATGCAGACATTGATTTAAACTTAGGTGCCATCAGCTTATGCGGTTTCTAACTCTGGTGCTACCAACTTGTGTGAGCTTTGACTTAGACTAAATGCCCCACCAGCTTTTACGAGCTTTGACTTAGACTAAGTGCCACTAGTTTGGGCAAGCTTTAACTTAAAGTAGGTGCATCAACTTATGTTAGCTTTGACTCAGGTGCCGCTAGCTTGTGTGGGCTTTAACTCTGGTGCCGCTGGCTTGTGCGGGCTTTGACTTAGGTGATGCCAACTTTTGCGAGCTGACTTATAGGCTTTGAAAAGGGTGCCACTAACTTATTAGCTTTGAAGAAATGCCACTGACTTGTGGGCTTAGAAAGAAGTGCCATTAACTTATAGGCTATAAAGGGGTGCCACTGACTTATGGGCTATTGGAAAAGTGCCACTGACTTATGGCTTATTGGAAAGATGCCACTAACTTATGGGCTTTAAAGAAGGTGCCACTGAGTTGTAGGTTTTTGGAAAAGTGCCATTGACTTATGGGTATTGAAGAGGGTGCCACTGACTTGTGGGCTTTAAAAGGGTGTGATTGACTTCTAGTTGTTTGCATACAAGTTTATTTCCACCAGCTCATGTGGGCCTAAGAAGGTTTCTTGATAGGTGCATCCTAAATAACGCTTAGTTCATGAAGCTTAGAGTTCTTACCAGGGAATCTTTGAAGTTTTAGTGAACCTAGCTTGAAGTAACATTGCAAAAATCATGATGTGGGATGGTAATGCATGATGTGGTATGCTATCATGATTGCATAATGTAAAGTCTAATACAGGAGATAGCCGTAGTTTTTTCTTGTACATCATTCAAACTCTCATATGATTAGGGATTATAAGTTGTCCTGGTTGCACTAGAGATACAACAAAAAATCTATTCTCAAGAATTTGGATTATTGCATTTCCTGATTCGAGAGGCGTTTTCCTGACAATTGAAAGGCATTGTCAACAAATTAGAGACTGTTTACCCAATTAGGTTGATGTCTCTGGTTTAGATAGGATTCAGATAGAATGCATAGGTTGATTTATGGTTAGCTTAAAATAGTTTTTTTAGATGTGGCTTATGAAAGCAAAAAATGGTTTGCTGTATGTTATCTTGAATAGGTGTTTGGATGCGAAAAGTGCACGATCTTGACGATCAAGGTGTGAGCAAAGTTCCCTGTGCTTTTTTGCCTTTTAATGTAATATCAAGATGTTTGATTAATTATCAAACATTATCAACTAAATGATAAGTGCAGTATAAATTGTGTAAGGGTTAAAAGAAATAAGGCAATATTTATTCATGACAACAAAGAGACATAACTTAGTATATCTTTTGACAAACAAGTGATAGGGTGGCCAGAAGGATGGTCTTTTGGGCGAAAGATGCCTCTGAAGATTATGGCATGAATGTTCTTTAGGTGCTTTCCAAGATCTTTCTCGAACAATGAATGTGACTAGCATGAGCTAATCTTCGAAAGATCTCTAGGATTCCTTTGCTTTGTTCTATAAGTGATCTCAGTCTATGCCCCATCAAAATTGATTTTCTTATGTTACATTTGTAGGTTTTCAACTATGGTTGTGTTGGTTGCCCAGATGCCCTTTTTAAATTTTCATCTAGACCTTTTTTTTGTTTTTGTTTTCTCTTTTTTTTTTGTTGTTTGTATTTTTTTGTTTTCTTTTTTTTAATAATGCCTTTTCAGGTTTTTGCCCTCTATGTGTAATATTTCTTGATGAAATCTGAGTTGACCAGGTTAGGCAAGGCATTGCCATTTATTTTTGATAAGATTAAGGCCCCTTCGAAGAAGCTTGCTTCACGACGTATGATTTTTCCTAATTAAGGTCCATTTACCTTATGCATCTTTGTGAATTAGGACAATCTTCTTCAATACCAATTCACCTGGGTGAAATTGTCACGGGCGCATCTTTTTACTGTGGGCTTAGATCATGTGTCTTTGATACATTTGACTATGGTGGATAGCTTTCATGCATTTTTCCTTGATAAGGTTAAGTTGGTCATATCTATTCTTGACCCATTCAATTTCTTCAAGGTTGGCTTCCATTAAGACTCTGAGAGAAGGGATCTCAACTTTGATAGGCAATATAGCTTCCATCCTATAGATAAGTAAAAATAAGGGAGCACTCGTGGAAGTGTGAACTGAGGTCTGATAGGCATGAAGTGTAAAAAATAGCTTATCATGCTAGTCTTTAGAAGTCTCAGCCATTTTTTCAACTATTCTTTTAATGTTTTTATTAGCTACCTTGATTACCCCATTCATCTTTGTGCGATAAGGGACAGAATTATGATGCTAGATCTTCAACTGTGAGCAGACCGCTTGCTTTATTTTATTATTTAAGTTGCTTGCATTGTTTATGATAATTTGGTTCAAGAGGCCATATCTATAGATAATATCCTGCTTGACAAACTTATAGATGGTCAATCTAGTGACATTAGCATACAAGGTAGCCTTCACCCATTTGGTGAAATAGTCAATTGCTATCAAGATAAAACGACGGCCTTTGGAAGGTTTAGGGGTGATTGGCCTGATCATCTTAATACCTTACATGGAAAACGACCATGGAGTCATCATGATGTGAAGTGGTGCTAGAGGGACATTAACCTTGTTTGCATAGATTTAACACTTATGGCATTTTCAAGCATCATTTATATAGTCTCTCTCAAGGATCAACCAGTAATAACGTGTTCTTATGATTTGCTTGGCCATCTGATGTCCATTAGCATGTGTGCCACAAATCCTTTCATGAACTTTTTCTTAGATCTTTTTGGCTTCAGAAGTGTCAATGCATCAGAGCAATACTTGATCGTGACTCCTTTTTTATATGATTTTTCCATCGAGAAAAAATCCCATAGCCAGCCTTCCGATAGTCCTTTTATCAGTCTCAGTTGTATGTTTAGGATATTACTGATCCTTGATATAGCAAAAAATGTCATGGCACCAGGGTAGGCCATCCTTCTCTTTTTTGACACTATGACAATGAACCAGAGTTGTGTAGATGTTCATCTGGATAGGAGCAATGTCTGACTCTTGGGTGACTTTAAACATTGATGATAAGGTAGCTAAAGCATCAGCTATTTAGTTCTCTTCTTAAGGTAAGTGTCAAAGACTGATATCATCAAATTCTTTCTTGGGTTCTACTATCAGCTTCCCATACTGCATCAGCTTGGAATTGCAATTTTGTCATCCCTTTTAATTGGTAGATGAGTAAGGCTAAATCATTGAAAACCTGCAATGTCTTGACATTCCTCTCAATGGCTACTTAAAGCCCCATGACGCGAGCTTCAAATTTTGCAATAGTGTTTATACAGTCAAATTTAGCCTTGCTATGAACGAGTAATGACTCTTATTGGGTGATATCAATATTGCCCAATTCCATGTCCTAAAGCTTTTGATGCTCTATCAAAATACATCTTCCAGGATTAGTCTTGGCTAGAAGTGTCTTTGTCTTCAAAAATGCATATTAGATATTTATCTGGGACATTAAAATTTAAAGGTTCATAATCATCTGCCGCTCGACTTGCTAAAAAATCTCCTTGATGGCCTTTTAACTAATATAGGCAATGTTATATTCAGAAAGCAGGACTTGCCATCTAGCCAATCTTCCAGATAATTTTTAAAAAATATTGCCCCTTTTCATGTCCGTGCTCCAATTTGCTAAAAATTAGCCTGGACAAAATAAAGTGCTATAATTAGGATACACAATATTGATGCTTTGATTTGGCAAGAAAAGCTTTTTTTTCTACCATTTTCCTTATAATTAAATGTATCTGTGAAATAAAACAAACTTGGATACTTATTGTAATCTTCATTCTTTTTGTTATTGGCATTGCAATCATAGTTTCCACATTAGCATACATGATATTGATGCTTTGCATTTGCAAGAAAAGCTTTTCTTTCCATCATTTTCATTATAATCAATGTTCATCTGTGAAATGAGACAAACTTCAATACTCATAATAATCTCTATTTTTTGTTTTTCGGCACTACAATCATGGTCTCCTCATTTGGATACATGATATTGATAATTTGGTTTGGGAAGAAAAGCTGTTTTTTCCACCATTTTCTTTATAATCAATGTTCATCCATGAAATGAGTCAAACTTGGATTTTCATAATAATCTCTATTCTTTTTGTGATTGGGCACTACAATCATGTTCTCCATATTGGGATACACAAGATTGATGCTTTGGTTTGGCAAGAAAAGCTTTTTTTTTTCACCATGTTCCTTATAATTAATGTTCATCCGTGAAATGAGTCAAACTTGGATTCTCATAATAATCTTCACACTTTTTATTATTGGCCATTATAATTCTCCACATTGGTATGCATGATATTGATGTTGGATTAGTAAGAAAAGCCTTTCTTTCCTCCATTTTTCTTATAATTAATGTTCATCCGTGAAATAAGAGAAACATGGATACTTGTAATAATCTCCATTCTTTTTGTTATGGGAACTACAAGCACGCTTTTCTCATTGGGATACAAGATATTGATGCTTTGGATTTGCAAGAAAAGCTTTTCTCACCACCATTTTCCTTATAATTAATGTTTATCCATGAAATGAGACAAACTTGGATACTCATAATAATCTCCATTCTTTATGTTATGGGCACTACAATCATGTTATTCTCATTGGGATACATGATATTGATGCTTTGGATTTGCTAGAAAAGCTTTTCTTTCCACCATTTTCCTTATAATTAAAGTTCATCCATGAAATGAGTCAAACTTGGATTCTCATAATAATCTCTATTCTTTTTGTGAATGGGCACGACAATCGTGTTCTTCACATTGGGATAGACTATATTGATGCTTTGGATTTGCAAGAAAAGTTTTTCTTTCCACTATTTTCCTTGTAATTAAAGTTCATCTGTGAAATGAGCAAACTCGGATACTCGTTATAATCTCCATTCTTTTTGTTATGGCATTACAATCATGTTCTCCATATTGGGATACACGATATTGATGCTTTGGTTTGGTAGGAAAAGCTTTTTTTTTCACCATTTTCCTTATACTTAAAGTTCATCCATGAAAATGAGACAAACTTGGATACTTATTATAATCTCCATTCATTTTGTTATTGGCACTACAATCATCTTTTCCACATTGGGTTGCATGATATTGATGTTTTGGTTTGGCAAGAAAAGGTTTTCTTTCCACCACTTTCCTTATAAGCAAAGTTCATCAGCGAAATGAGTTAAACTTGGATTCTCATAATAATCTCTATTCTTTTTTTAATTGGCACTACAATCATGTTCTGCACATTGGGATACATGATATTAATGCTTTAGTTTGTTAAGAAAAGCTTTTCTTTCCACCATTTTTCTTATAATTAATGTTCATCCACAAAATAGGACTAACTTGGGTACTCATTATAATCTCCATTCTTTTTGTTATTGGCACTACCATCATGTTCTCCATATAGGGATACATGATACGGATGCTTTGGATTTATAAGAAAAGCTTTTCTTTCCACCACTTTCCTTATAGTTAAAGTTCATTTATGGAATAAGTCAAACTTGGGTACTCGTAATAACCTCCATTGTTTGGTCATTGGGCTATATAATCATGTTCTCCTCATTAGGATACATGATATTGATGCTTTGGTTTGGCAAGAAAAGGTTTTCCTTCCACCATTTTCCTTATAATCAAAGCTTATCCATGAAATGAGTCAAACTTAGATTCTCATAATAATCTCCACTCTTTTCATGATTAGGAACTACAATCATGTTCTTGACATTGGGATACATGATATTGATGCTTTAGATTTGCAAGAAAAGCTTTTCTTTCCATCATTTTCTTTATAATTAATGTTCATTCGTGAAATGAGACAAACTTAGATACTCATAATAATCTCTATTTTTTTGTTATTGGGCACTGCAATCATAGTCTCCTCATTAGGATACACGATATTGATGCTTTGGTTTAGGGGAAATGGTTTTCTTCCCACTATTTTCTTTATAATCAAAGTTTATCCATCAAATGAGTCAAACTTGGATCCTTGTAATAATCTCTATTCTTTTTGTGATTGGGCACTACAATCATGTCCTCCATATTGGGATACATGATATTGATGCTTTGGATTTGAAAGGAAAGCCTTTTTTTTCCACCATTTTCACTATAATTAAAGTTTGTCGATCAAGTGAGTCAAACTTGAATTCTCGTAATAATCTAAATTCTTTTTGTGATTGGGCACTACAACCATGTTATCCATATTAGGATGCATGTTATTGATGCTTTGGATTTGTAAGAAAATTTTTTCATTCCACCACTTTCCTTAAAATTAATGTTTATCTACGAATAGGATAAACTTGGATACTGTAATAATCTCCATTTTTTTTTGTTACTGGGCACTACAATCATGTTCTTCTCGTTGAGATACACAATATTGATGCTTTGGATTTGCAAGAATGCTTTTCTTTCCACCATGTTCCTTAGAATCAAAGTTCATCTATGAAATGAGTCAAACTTGGATTCTCATAATAATCTCTATTCTTTTCTTGATTAGGCACTACAATCATGTTCTCCATATTGGGATACAAGATATTGATGCCTTGGATTTGTAAGAAAGGCTTTTCTTTCCACCCTTTTCCTTATAATTAAAGTTCTTTCATGAAATGAGACAAACTCAGATACTTATTATAATCTTCATTCTTTTTGTTAGTCACACTACAACTGTGTTATCCATATTGGGGTACACGATATTAATGCTTTAGATTTGCAACAAAACTTTTTCATTCCACTACGTTCCCTATAATTAAAGTTTTATCACAACATACTTCAGGGGTGGATCCTCGTGAATCTATGGGTGCGTACGTCTTAAAGTATTTTCTTGACTTAGAAATGTCTTTTTGATTAAGACTATTCTTTGGCGATGTGATGAGGACGAGAATGTATGGATTCTCAACTTGTGGTTCAATGAAAGGGATCGTAAGATGAATCGCTAATCTTATTAGTCTCGGATGACCATCATGAAATGGCCAATGCTTAGAGTCGCCATCGATCATTTAGGGCTAGGCATGATTGATGCATATTTAAGCCTATGTTTTAAGTTACGAAACCTAAAACACTGATCCCGTGGTCTACGTAAGGCAAAGATTCATTGTTTGCGTTTGGGAGTTGGTTACGCATGATGGGGTACGAACCTCTTCACGATGCCCAAAATCGATACCGTACTAGCTATGTCTTTCTCAGTTTCAATTTTTTTGATCTTAACTGGTCATTATTTTGATATAACCCCTTTTAATGCATGAATCTTATAGAAATAATCCAAGTTTCAATGAAAATGATTTAATCTCATATACAACTCGGAGAGGTGGGAAATATAAAGATTTTTGATAGAAATGACCTTTGGATTTTACTTTGAAAATGGAATATTCCACTTTGGGCACTAGAAAGATACCCATGTGGAACATTACCTTTAATTTTATTTTAAACAATTTGAAAATATGAATGCAAATAATCATCACAAAAAAATTATGTTAGTAAGACAATAAACGAAGTAACCTAACATGGATCATTCAATGCAATGATAAAGAGAATGGGCGGACTATTGAATTTATCTCACTATTGGCATCTATTATCTAGGAATAACTAAATCGACAATTTTCAAGATGCATATGGATTTCTTGATTAAATCAGATTTGTTTGACATATTTATGAAAATCTGAGAAAGAGAAGAATTTAATTGCAATTGAAAGATAAGGTTGGAGTATCCCCTCAAAAAGATGGGATTGGAGTATCCCCTCAAAAAGATAGGGTTGAAGTATCCCCATAGACGATGAATAATTTTAATGAAGAAAGATTCTTTAATGGTTGATAATTTTGAAAAATAAGGTTAGAGTATCCCCTCAGAAGGTCAGGGTTAGAGTATCCCCAAAAGTGACATATCTGACACTTTGTAATGAAGTCGAGTTTGAAAATTTTGGTTGATAAAACCTTGTGATTTATAAGATGGGTGAGCATTTTGATGACTTTTGCTGAAAATATTCATTATGAATAAGGATGGTAAAGATGTAAAATGTGTTTATGCCTTAATACGAGCCCAGGGGAGGTTAATGCATATTCTTAAATCTAACCGAGTTGACATACAGACATTCAAATGTCTCAAGATAAAATTTGAGAAAACAACTCAATTTTTAATCAAAATAAAAAAACAGGGGACAGTATCCCGCTATCCAGCTTCCCGAATTTATTTTATATTGGTTTGAAAGCTTTAGAGGGTGGGTGAGATACTGTTAGAAAGGTAACTCGACGAAGACCAATATGAAAATGTTCCTAATATTCCAAGAAGTCATTTTCTAGGAAAATAAATTTTCAAGTTTTGATTTATCATGCTGCTGGCAGAACATATGAGGGACCATGTGTGTCAAAATTTGGAAAATCACCTCGGACTCATTTGGCATAAAAAAATAGCAAGTGGTGCCTTTTTGAAAAGGGAATTTCATGAATAGTTTAAGAAAAATTTTTGAAAAATTTGGAAAAATCATTAAATGGGTCTGAAATGGCCAACCAAAATACATGTCTAGATTCTAAAGGTTCTGGACAGTTTAGATTTGAAAAATCATAACTTTCTCATCTAAACTGATCCGTAGTTGAACAGGACCTTTTTAAAGGTATTTTGACATACTTTCTGAGAAAAATATCACAAAATTCAATGGAAATGGTTTGGGATTTTAAAATGATTTTTTAATTTGTAACAGTCGTGCTACCAGGAGAGACAAGGCAAAGCAAGGGATGTTTCTCATTTTTATGTCTACAAGTCCAAACTCGAGTCATTGACATTTGAACATCTATGATTGAAGGGAAAGAGTGGCATGAGCCTCATGAACTCATTTGCATAGCCCTGGAGTAGTTTGGGACGATGAAATAGCTCGCTGATCATACCACTCAAGGTTTTGACAAAAGAAAAAGGCATAAACATTTAGGGCATAGTTGTAAGACCATTTTCATTTCAAATCAAAAGATTTAAGCTTGTTTAACTAAGATTTTAGATCTAAAAAACTTAATTTTCCCTAAGATAGTTTTTTAGCTTTAAGGAAAATGCTAAGTCCATGCTAATCCTTATTAGTTGAGGTTAACATGGTTGGCTTGGTGGGTTTCGAAAATCAATTTTTATCAACCATCAAACATGCATTTTGATCACAAACATATAACCAAAGCCACAATAATGCATGATAATCCTCAAAGGGTGATGGAAACATGGAGAGCTCACTAAAATGATGAAGGTGCTGAAAAATAAAAAATATGAGTGATAAAGTAGGAAGTTATACCAACAAAACTTCAACTTTGGTCAAATAGTTAGAGCAGTAGAGATGGCTTGAATTTCCCTCTTTTCCTTGCTGTAAGTAAGCAAGAAAAAGAGAGAAACAATGAGGTTTTGGTTTTGGTATGGATAAGGGTGAATTTTACAATGTGTAGAGGTTAAGAGTGAGTGTTTTGGGGCTATTTTTTGGTGGTGGGTGAAGAGCTACGGGATTTTGGTTTTCTTGGTGTGTGAATGTGTTTCTGGAAGTGTTAATGAGCTGGAATCTAACCTTTTTCAGCTGAGATGGAAGTGGTCCATTTATACCAGCCTTTGGAGCCAAATTAGAGGTGTTTTTGGCCGTTTCTTAAGGGGGAGAAGGTGATATCAGCATAATGGTTACAGGGTGGCTGTAGGAGGCAGCTTATAGCCAATGTGATGGGCATAGGGTGGGTAGTTTAAATGCTGAAATGCTTTTCCAGCAAATAGGGTGGCTGATGGTGATATTGGTTAACAAGCTAGGGAGTAGGGTGATCATGTGATGTTGACCCTTTTTTGATCCAATTTAGACTTCAAACAAAATGTTATGATTAATTCAGAAGTTTAAATTTGTAATATGATAAGTGTTTTAATCTTTCCTGATGCAAAGAAATAAGTTAAAATCAAGTTTAGATCAGTGGTGGACGAGTTAAAAATGCCCAAACCGTGAAATGACCTCAATGTATCGATACATTGCATAATGTATCGATATATTTGGTCCAAAAACCTTGATAGTATCGATACAATATCGATACTATGAACCATTGTATCGATACTATGAACCACTGTATCGATACATGTTGACATGTATCGATACATTTCTCTACATAATGTATGTTTTGGTCCTGAAATGGGCTAGTATCGATACATGAGGTCTTGTATCGATACAGTGGCTTATATATTGATACATCTACATGTTGTATCGATACAAATAGGGACATTTCAAATTTTTGGCGTGTTAAAGCATTGTATCAATACATGAGAACCATGTATTGATACATTCAAATAAAATTATGAATTTTCTCATATTTTTTATCCCTGGATAACTTTGACTACATCATTTGATGCCACATCTTTGCGTTTACCTTTAATATGATCCCTAGGCTTTCTTGACGTCCTTAAAATACCTTTGATATCATCGCCCCCTTTTATTTCCGTGCTTCAGATTGCTATAAATTAGCCTGGATAAAATGAGGTTTCTACAGCTGCCCCTCTTTAACCATTATTGAGAATCAAGAACAGGGCAAAGACAAATAGACACTATTTTGTTCGGGGTGGACTGACGCTCCCCAGAACATTAAGGTGTTAGGTTTTTTAAGGCTTGACCCCCTTAGGCAGGTACAGAGTAAAATGTATTTTTTATGGGTGCCGCCCATTTGTGTAGACTTTGACTTAAACTTCAGTGCCACCAGCTCATGTAGGCTTTGATTTGAGTGCCACTAGCTCGTGTGGGCTTTGACTCAAGTGCCGCCAGTTTATATAGGCTTTGATTTAGATTTGGGTGCCATCAGCTCGTGTGAGCTTTGATTCGGGTGTCGCTAGCTCATGCAGGCTTTAGCTTAGACTTGGGTGCCACCAGCTTATATGGGCTTTGACTATTGTGATGGCAGGTCATGCAGGCTTTGACTTAGACTTGGGTGCCACCAGGTTGTGTGGGCTTTGACTCGAATGCCACTAGTTCGTGGAGGCTTTGACTTAGACTTGGGTCCCATAGCTCGTGTGGGCTTTGACTCAGGTGCCGCCAACTCGTGCGGGCTTTTAACTTAAACTTGGGTGATATCAGCTCATGTGAGCTTTGACTCAGGTGCCGTCAGCTCGTGTGGGCTTTAACTTGGGTGTTACTAGCTCGTACAGGCTTTTGACTTAGGCTTGGGTGCCACCAGCTCGTGTGGGCTTTAACTCGAGTGTCTTCAGCTCATGCGGGCTTTTAACTTAGACTTGGGTGCCACCAGTTTGTATGGGCTTTAAAGGGGTGCCACTGATTTGTGGGCTTTAACAAAGGGTGCCACTGGTATATGGCAACAAAGTTTTCGATAAAACTTGTAGTATAAGCTTTTAAAAGTTCATGACAAAGTTTCTTGATGAAAAAGGTTTTGGCACTATTTCTTGACAAAAATTCTTGACAAAGCTTCTGATGAATGTTCTCAACAAAAGTTGTTTTTTGTTTTTTTTGACGGTAGTTTCTAGATAACAATTTCTTAACACCAGCGCTTTGACAATGGTTGTTTGATAAAAAAGGTTTTGACATAAGGTGATAAAAAGAAAAGGAACTTACCTTAATGACACTTGGTTTGTGAAGCTTAAAGTTTTTACCAAGAATTCCTTTGAGGTTCAGCAAACTTGGCTAAAAGTAATATTGTAAAATGTTGAATGATGATATATGAGTGCATGATATGAAATGCTATCATGATTGCATAATATGAAGTCTAATACAGGAGATAGCTATAGTTCTCTTTATACATCATACAGACTCTCAAAGGGATGGTGATTCATCTTTGTTGCAACCACAGACCAAAATTTTCTTTATCCCACTTGGGATTATAGTTTATCCCAGCTCCATTAGGTATATGAGCAAAAATTTAGTCCCAAGAACTTAGACTGTTACATTTCTCAATTCGGGAGGCTTAATCATTTTCCTAGCAAATGGAAGGCATTGTCAACAATTTGGAGATTATTTGCCTAATTAGGTTGATGTCTCTGATTACGCTAGGATTCTGATAGAATGCATGGGTTGATTTTTGGCTAGCTTAAAATGGTTTTTCTTGAGATGTGGCTTGTGAAAGTAAGAAATGGTTTGGTGTATGGTCATGCTGAATGGGTGTTTAGACGCGAAAGGTGCATGATCTTGATAATCGGGGTGTAAGCAGAATTCCCTATGCTTTTCTTTTCTTTTTGATGTAATATCAAGATGCCCTAATCCATATTTCAGTTAATTATCAAACATTATCCGTTAAATAACAAGTGTAATGTGAATTATACAGGGGTTAAAAGAAACAAGAAAATACTTATTTATGACAACAAAGAGACATAACTCAATACACAATTTGACAAGCAATTGACAAGGTAGAGAGGAAGATGATCCTTTGGGTGAAAGATACCTTTGACAATCATGACATGGATGTTCTTTAGGTGCTTTTCAAAATCTTTCTCGAACAATAAGTGTTTTTTGCATGAGATGATTTTTGAAAGATCTCTAGAATTGCTTTGTATTGTCTTGTGGATGCTTTCGGTTCATGCCCTATCACAATTAATCTTCTCAAGTTGCCTTTGTAGGTTTTCAACTGTAGTTGGGTTGGTTACCTAGATGTCTTTTTCAAATTTTCATCTAGACACTTTTTTGTTTTTTTTTTGTTTTGCTTTTTTTTTGTTTTTTTTATTTTGCTTTTTTGTTTTAAAGAAGCCTTTTTAGGTTTTTGTCTTCTACGTGTAATATTTCTCGCTAGAATCTGAGCTGACTGGGTTGGGCAAGACATTGCTGTCTATATTTGACAAGATTAGGGCCCCTTCAGAGAAGGCTTGCTGCACTACATACGATCTTTCCCAATTAGGGGTCCACTTACCCTGTGCGTCTTTATGAATTATGAGGATTTTTTTTAATACCAATTCGCCTGGGTGAAATTATCATGGGCACATCTTTTTGTTGCGAGCTCTAATCATATGCCTTTGATACATTTAACCATGGCAGATGGCTTTTATGCATTTTTCGTTGATGAGGTTAAGCTGGTCATATATGTTCTTGACCCATTTGGCTTCTTCAAGTTTGGTTTCCATCAAGACTCTCAGAAAAGGGATCTCGACTTCAATAGGCAATACAGCTTCCATCCTATAGACAAGAGAAAATAAAGTAGCACCCATGAAAGTGAAACTGAGGTCCGATAGGCATGAAGTGCAAAGAATAGCTTCTCAAGCCAGTCTTTGTAAGTCTCAGCCATTTTCTCAACTATTCTTTTGATGTTTTTGTTGGCTGCCTCAACTGCCCCATTCATCCTTAGGTGATAAGAGATAGAACTATGATGCTAGATCTTAAACTATGAGCAGGCTGCTTACATCATTTTATTATTTAAGTTGCTTTATAATGATTTGGTTTGGGAGGCCATATCTACAGATGATGTCTTGCTTGACAAACCTACAAGTGGTCGATCTAGTGACATTAGCATATGTGGCAGCCTCAACCCACTTAGTGAAGTAGTCGATTGCTACTAAGATAAAACGATGCCTATTAGAAGCTTTGAGGGTGATTGGCCCGATAACGTACATGCCTCATATGGAGAAAGGCCATAGAGCCATTATGACGTGAAGTGGCGTCAAAGGGACATGGATCGTGTCAGCATAAATTTGACACTTATAGCTTTTTTCGGCATAATTGATGCAGTCTCTTTCTAGGGTCAACCAGTAATAACCAGTTCTCATGATTTGCTTGGCCATCCGATGTCCATTAGCATGTGTGCCATAAATCCCTTCATGAACTTCTTCTAGGATCTTTTTGGCTTCAGGGGTATCAATGCATTTGAGCAATACTTGATCATGGCTCCTTTTGTACAAGATTTTTCCATCGAGAATAAATCCCATAGCTACACTTCTAATAGTTCTCTTATTATTCTCGGTTGCCTGTTTGGGATATTATTGATCCTTAATGTAACAAAAGATGTCATAGTACCACAGTAGGCCATTCTTCTCTTTTTTGATGCTATGACAATGAACCAAAGTTGTGTAGATGCTTATCTGGATGGGAGCAACGTCTGACTCCTGGTTGGCTTTAAACATGAATGATAATGTAGCCAAAGCATCAGCTATTTGGTTCTCTTCTCGAGGTAAGTGTCAAAAACTAATATCATCAAATTCTTTCTTGAGTTATGTTATCAGCTTCCCATACTACATTAGCTTGGCATCATGAGTTTGCCACTCTCCTTTCAATTGGTAAATGACTAGGGCCGAATCACCGAACACCTATAATATCTTGATATTCCTCTCGATGGCTACTTAAAGCCCCATGACACAAGCTTCATATTCTATGATATTATTCGTGCAGTCAAAATTTAATCTTGCTGTGAATGGATAATGACTCCTATCGAGTGACATCAATATTGCCCCGATTTCATGTCCTAGAGCATTTGATGCTCCATCAAAATGCATCTTCTAGGATTGATCTTGGTTGGAGGTGTCTTCATTCTTAGAAATGCACATTAGATCTTTATCTGGGAAGTCAAAATTTAAGGGTTCATAGTCATCTGTTGCTCGACTTGCCAAAAAGTTAGCTATTGCACTACCTTTGATGGCCTTTTGACTAACATAGGTAATGTTGTATATAGAAACCAAAACTTGCCATCTAGTTAGCCTTCCTAACAGTGTAGGAGCTTCATATAGATACTTGATAAGATCGAGCCTTGTGATCACATGTAACGTGATACAGCATGTACTGCCTAAGTCTCTCGGCTGTCCATACTAAAGTACAGCATAACTTCTTGACTGCGGAGTAATTGCACTCACATTTCGTAAACTTTTTGCTTAAGTAATAGATTGCTTGTTCCTTGTTTCCTAACTCATCATGCTGCCCTAATACACAACCCATAAACTTGTAATAGACTGCCAAGTAAAGGATTAAAGGTTAACTAGGCACCGACGGCACCAACACTGGTAGGCTTGATAGATAATTCTTGACTTTATCAAAGGCTTTTTGACATGCCTCATTCTACTCTCCTAGATTTCATTTGCGAAAGAGCCGAAAGATAGGGTCACATTTATCAGTAAGCTGGGATATGAATCTAGCAATATAGTTAGTCTCCCCAAAAAGCTTTTCACTTCTTTTTGGGTTTGAGGTGGTGGCATATCTTGAATGGCTTTGACTTTGTCTGGGTCAACCTCGATCCTTTTTTAGCTGACTATAAAGCCTAAAAGCTTACCTGAAGTGACTCTGAATGTACACTTGGTAAGATTCAATTTGAGTTAAAATTTTCATAATCGCTCAAAAAGTTTTTGAAGGTCTATAACATGCTCGTCTTTTTTCACTAACTTGGCAATCATGTCATCAACATTGACCTCAATTTCTTTGTGCATGATGTCATGGAATAGGGCTACCATGGCCAGCTGATAGGTTACCCTAGCATTTTTAAGTCCAAAGGGCATGACATTATAGCAAACTGTCCCCTATATAGTTACAAAATTGTTTTCTCCATGTCTTCGAATGCCATCTTGATCTGGTTGTAGCCTGAGAATCCATCCATTAAAAAGAATAGAGAATTCTTGGCCGTGTTATCTACCAAAGTGTTGATATGGGGTAGCAAAAAGTTATCCTTGGACTAGCTCAATTTAAATCTCGATAATCAACATATGTTCGTACCTTGCCATCTTTCTTTAAGATTAAGACTATATTGGCAACCCATTCTGGATATTTAGCTACTCTAATAAACCTTGCATCAAACTGCCTCTTGACTTCCTTTTTAATTTTAAGGAGCATTTCTGGCTTCATCCTCCTTAGCTTTTGCCAGATTAGTTTGCATCCAAGCTTGATGGGAAGCTTATGGACCACTATATTAGTGTCCAGCCATGGAATGTCTTGGTCATAATTATCGACTTTATTGAGGCTTTGATTTTAAACTCCTTTCGATCCTCCTAAGTACCCAGATTTATTACTTTTATTGGGTCTTTATAAGGCATGATCTGTTTCTCCTCTTCCTTAACTAATCATAGGAGGTCTGGTGGTACATAGCTTTCTTCGAAATCTTCTTCATGATCGACTTCACTAGTGTCAATCGACTATTCCAAATCGATCTTTAAAGACCCATCAAACATATCCATGTCACTATAGTCAAGATATCTGAAAGGGCAAAGAAATAAGTATTGCAAAAGGCACACACATAACTAAGAGATTTGGATAAAAATAAAGGTAAAAGAGCAATAGAGACAAGAAGGTTAAAAAGTTATACACAATATGGAATGGTATCTGTAAAAGTCATTTCATTGATAATGTTTGATAAAAAAAGCCCCTTACATAAAACACCTATCTGCCTTAGGTAAATACGAGTAAGTTTTCATTTCTTGACATGAAAGGGACAAAAAAAGTGTAAGGGCTTCCATGAAGACCCTGTCATCAAAATTAGGTCTTTATAGAAGAACAAAAATTTTATGGCTTGGTATCTTAGAGATAAAAGTTGTATAGTGCCTTGTTTGGGATGACCAAGACATCTTCGTTCTTTTGATCTTCCGATTAGCTTGGATCAATTTGTCCTCCTAAATGAAATATCTCATGGAGAGATGGAAACATTATCAGCTTTGACTACCCCTCTCGACCTAATAATCGTGTTATATCCTGGTTCCAAGTCCTCTTTTCTTACTACTTTCTTGAGTACATATTGGCTTTAAATCTTAAGCCTTTTTTATTGGCTTGAGTGGTGACTTGTAAGGCTCAGGCCATCCCTTGGAAATTCTTGCTAAGCCCTTTTTTGGCATAAGAACCTTTACCAACAATCATTTTTAAACCTGAGTAGGTACTATTTAATAGATGAGGTTCGACTATTAGCAATCTTTCTCTTACAAATGTCGCATTAACAAACTCAAAGGATTTGAATGATGAATCTGATGCATTTTCATTAGGCTCTATCTAGATATCCTCGACGAAAGTAGTGGCGATCATTTCTTTTTCAGCCCCGATGGTGACTATTTTATTATTTATCATAAATTTAAGCTTCTGATAGAGAGAGGATGGAATGGCTCCGACGGAGTGTATCCATGGTTTTCCTAATAGGCAGTTGTAAGAAAGATTAATATCCATAACTTGAAAGTTTACTTCATATGTACATGGGCCTATCTGAAGCGGATTGTGATATTTCCAAATACTCCGTGACACGTTCCATCAAAAGCTTAAACTATAGTGTGGCTACTTTTGATGTTTGATTGATCGACAAAGGGTTTGTTTAATGTAGTCATAGGTATGACATTAAGGGCCGACCCATTGTCTATAAGTACTTTAGGCAAAATATGTCCCATACAATGGGTAGCGATATGTAGAGCCGTATAACTACCCCTGCCTCCGGGTGGGATCTCATCACCAGTGAATAAGATATAATTATCGACCATAATGTTGTTCACTAGCCGATCCAACTTTTCTATGGAGACATCCGATGGCATATATGCTTCATTTAGCACATTCAAAAATGCATTTTGTTGGACTTCTGAATTAAAAAGCAGAGATAGCATAAAAATCTTGGCAGGTTGTTTACTTAACTGATCCATAATGTAGTATTTACTATGCTTGATGAACTTGAGAAACTTCGTGGCTTCTCTTTCATTCACTGCTTCTTTTACTTTTTTAGGCTTAAAATTCTTTGCTTGGGCCTGAGTGGTCCTGGTTCTTGGAGATGCATCAAGCTTCGGCTTTTCTTGAGTTAGGGGAGCGTAACACCTACCCCTATGGGTTAGGTGAGTAACTCTTAACAGTTCCATCGCAGTAGTAGAGGGAGTTAGTTCTCCGATCATCACTACCTGATTCTTGTATTTCCATGGGATAGCTTTGTTGCTCTTATACAAAAATGGTTTAGGCACTTCTACCATTAACTTTGGTATAAGTGTCGAAGAACTAACTTTAGAACTTTGCTTGCCATAAAGAATAAGCAGTTAATTTCTTCCATAAGGTGGCTTTATGGTTCTATCTCCTATTATGTTGATAGATTTAGTAGTAGGTCTGATCTCATGATAGAATTCTATTAGGCCTTCATTCATCATTCTTTGAACCATGGACCTAAACTCATTGTATGTTTGTAGGGTATGACCTACAACTATGTGAAAGTCATAGAAGTTGTCGGGATTGTCTTCCAATTTTTCTGTTGCATTAAGCAACCCAACTTGAATTAATGTTTGCCAGACCAAGAACATTGGCATCCTTGCATCCTCTATGCTTGCCTTTACTTCATGTTTGTTCTTAATGTCGATCATGTTTGCAAATTGCTAGTGTGGTTTGGTAAAGGATTGGCAGCAATATTTGGTCCCTGGTTTATCCCAAACTACAGGACTTTTAAGTTAATTAGATTTTGCACATTTTGTTTGAAAGATATTCTTAATGTCATGCATATTGTCCTAGCATGGTATTCACAATAGGCATTAGGGTTGTACCATGGCAGTTATGGTGACCTTTTTTCTGGGATATAGATTGGGGCCATTAAATAATTTTGAAGGAAGTTCTAGTAGAACTCCTTATAGGTCATAGGGATAGGATCAAAATCTTATCTTTGTTCATTTACACCTCGATTGCCAGGTCTATTATTGGTTGTTTGATTGGTACTTTGGTGAACTTGTGGAGGGTAGCCTTATGGTAGGTTGGATAGGATTGCAAATGATGGATTATTGATTATGGCATTAATTGGTTGAGGGGGTATAGTGATAGGGTAAGAATACAACATGCTTGGGTAGTAAGGGTTGAATGTTTAACATCATTTCAACTGAGATGAGCTAGCATAACTTATGGCATTGGCCTTTCCTTCATTTTTTTTACTGGCCATAGGTTTCTTGCCTGATCCAGATGTTTCCCCAGCTGACATGCTACCACTCTTAATGGCTCCATCATTCTTTTTTCCAAAGAAGACTAGGTCTATGAATTTCTTAGTGGTATTTCTTATAAGCTTTTCATAATAAAGAGCACATAAGGTATGGATGAAAGTGACTATTATCTATTTTTCTATAAGGGGAGGCTGAACCAGGGCTACTTCTTCTCTCCACCTTTGGGCATATTGCCTAAAGCTTTCATAAAGGAAAGTCGATTTGGACCCAATCTGACATGTGCTGATATTGATTCAGAAAGGCCTTAGCCAAGTCAGCCCATGATTGGATTTTCACATTGTCTAGCTAGATATACCCTTGCACTGCTACCGAATGAGGCTATGCTAGAAGCAATAGATGAGGAGTTTTTCATTTTTTTCATACCCAACCATCTTTCGTAGGTCAAACATGGATAGAAGGGTCAGTGGTTCCATTAAACTTCTTGAACTCTGAAACTTTAAACTTTGGGGGAATGACAAGGTTGGACACCAAAGACAGCAATTGTGCATTAAGAGCTCCAAACTTATCACTCCCCATGATAGCTTGAGGCATTTTTCTAGTAATTGGAATTTGTTCACTTTTGCTGCAGTCATAGTGGACTTTTGACCTTCTGTTTTCTTCAGTTTCTCATGGTCAAGGGTTATCAAATCTACTGATGAGACTCCCACATTCACCACTTGAGTACTAAGAATGAAATGACCTATCGCAATAGGATTAAGGTAGATGATCGGCAGAGCCTGAGCGGTAGGTGTAGGAGCAAGCCATTATTCTTATCTAGTTTCCCCTTAGGTAGGTTCTGGATTATTGGCAGGGGGACTTTCAATGTTAAGAGGATCATTCCTTATTTCAGTAGTGCTGGCTTGCCCTTTTTCTTTCACAGAAGCTGTCATTAGTTTTATAAGTTTTTTTATTTAATTTTGCATTTCGTATTACTGACGAAGCATCTGGTCCTGTGATTCCTTGACCATTAGTTTAAGTCACTCAATACGAGCTTCATGATCACTTTCTATGATTTACTTAGGACGTCATGTGTTGTAGCGATGCGTGATGTAAGGTTTCGTGTTCCTGATTGATCTTGAAATCTCTTGCACTTTTATGGCCTAATTCTCATATTAGACATTTTTTTAAAATGTATTTATTGATGAGCATTTATGATGCAATGATGAGTTAAGATAATGAATGATCGATACAAGTGCAATGAAAAATGGTGAAATCAAATGTGCATATGCATTGGAGACAATTGATTCTTAGAACAGCTTTGTTAATAACATCATTCATAGAGTCATAAAAAGGTCTTTTCTTTTACTACATGATTACATCTGAAAAGATCTAACATGATTACATTGTGTAATCACATGATCAAGAAAACCTAAAAGTCATTGCTCATGATCTCCAATAGGTGAGATAGCTTGCCTTATGGATCGAGGTACTTCAATCATGTCATTTGCCTCTGATTGAGCCCTCTGAACTTGTTGAGTGAGGTGCTAAGGTTGTTCTTGGTAGTTCAAACATGCTTGTTCGATTGTTGCTTGCCAATCTAATTCATGTTGCTTGGAAGCCCTCGTTAGTTCATTGATACGACCTTGATGATCCTAAAAAGATTGTTCTAACTCCTGGATTCTATGAATGAGAGCTTTATTTTCAACCCTGGTGGCTCTCGCATCTTGCATTTGGGCCTCAAGTCTTTGATTCCTTTATTGGTAGGTGGAAGCAAGAGCATGTACCTTTATAAACTTTTCTTTGCTGGTTCTAACTTCATCTTCTCACTGATTTAGTTCGTGATTGAGAGTGGCAACTTTTGCTTCCTATTCGACTGATGTCTTGCCAATGCATCGGGACTCGTTAGCATTTCAAAGTGTCACATAATCCTTGTTCAAGCTTTTGAGTCTCTTTCTTTAATGACTCGATCCATTTCACTGCTCCTAAGATAGATATCCATCTCTAGCTGGCCCTTTTCTTCCTTAAGTCGAGAGATTTTTATGGCAAAGGATACCTTTTCTTGTTCCAAATCCCTTCTAAGTAGCTCGATCTCAGACGGTGATTCTTTTATTAGGATTTACAGCATCCCAGAGTTGGGTGGTAGCAATGGATCGTTGATACGATAGAGTCTCCATTCTTCATATCCAGGCGTGGTAGGGCTTTCTCTCCAATATCTTTCTATACAATAGACCTTTTTCCAAGCTTGGAAAGCTAACTAGACTTTCGTTTTGTAATTGGGCTCTTTGTATTCAAAATCCCAATGTCCCAAATCTTTGAGGAATGGGATGAATTGCTGGCACTGGAATTGACGCAACACCAAAAGAGGAGCATAACTGGTATTTCCCCATAATCTGAAGAGTGGCATATAAGTGTAGTCTCCATATCTTTACACAATTGACTGAGGGAAAACCCATGGGGCTCTCCACATGATTTCTTCCTCTTTGACGTTTCATAATTCCTTAACCCAACGCTTTTCTATCTTATCTTGATGACATTCTTCTTTTAATGTCATGGAAAGAGGACTGATCTTAAAGAAGAAATTTTGCCTAACTCTTCTTTTCCTAACACAAAGATGACTTAGCAGCCATATCTGGAGCAATAAGGTGCACCCGAAAAACCTTCACGTTCTTATCCTTTTATAAAAACTGAGGGTGCAGATGGTTTTGTCGATGATGGTGGAAGCAGGATTGATGTTGCAACATAGGCAAAAGAAGAAATCTGTGACTATCGCCTTTACATAACCCAAAGTCCTTGGGAATATGATGAGCCCATAGATTGCCAAAGCGTAGAGATCTTGAGCTTTCTTCTGATCAGAAAGATTTATGATTACCTCTTTCAAGCTGGCCCAAGAGATGCATTCGCTACTCTCTTTTACTTTGATATGACTATTAACCCATGCTTCTATGACTCTAAGAATTTGCCTCCAACTTTTCTTGAACGGAGGAGGCGTTAGAGCCTTGCAGTACATTTGGTCTAATTTGGCCCATTCTATGTTGAGTAGGGCTGTGTACTCATCAATGGTAGGGACTAAATCTTGTTGGTTGAAGGTGAAACATTAGTAGGTTGGATTCTAGAACTGTGTCACTGCTCGTAACAACCTATCATCTAACTAAACTTAAAGTAAGAAAGCTATATCCCCGCACTTTTTAGTGAAGGCTTCTTTCATGTTGCTATCTTAATTGTCCCAAATATGCTTCAGTTCCTAACAATCATTCTGATGAAAGTCGATTTTGACCTCTTCATGCATTTCTGAGATGTAGTTAGATTTTAAGATGTCCCCGTCCTAACATTGGCGAGCTTCTGACCATGTTTTAATATTTTCAAAAGACTCGATAGTGGAGATAAGCTGTTGCTCCATAAATGATGCCCTCTGCTAAACACTGAACCAGAACAATTATCCCAAAATAATGATTGTCATTATGGTTATAATGAAATGATGCACGCACCAAAACACAAAAAAAAAAAGACAAAATAAGTTAGTGAAACATATAGGAGACAAATGTAATAAAAATTTAGAAACATCAGAAGAGAAGAAAAAAACAGACATCTCAGCCAAGGTGTCGAGATGAGAGACGGGCAATATTTCAACATGCCAAGATGTAATCTGCCCTTCGTGAGGTGATGCTATATTTTATTTTGTTAAAAAAAAACCAGTAGCAATATTCGATCATCACCACTAGTGCAAAGGCACATTAAGCCATGACTCGGATAGCCCTTCGTGAGGTGATGCTATATTTTATTTTGTTAAAAAAAAGGACCAGTAGCAATATTCGTTCATCACCCCCAGTGTAAAGACACGTTAAGCCATGACTCGGATAGCATAACGGCATGACTCGATAAATGATAAAAATACAGATGTAGATAACAATTGTATACTTATTGTCACCTATATAATTATGGTAATTAGGAGTAAAGGTTAGGAATATTTCCCCGAATGACCCTATTCTCTGGGGATTCTATTAGCGCTTTGGTATGGTTTAACATGGTTTAGCTCATAGAGCTCACTATATGAGGTTTTATTTGACACCTAAATAGGTATCCGAATTGTTCCTTCGTCCGATAAGGATAGTCGAGGAACTTCGATCCTAGACCCATCATAGTTTGGTAGAACGGGTTCAATCCATTGGATGTATTTCCCTATGTAAATGTGGAAGGTTACTCATAAGAGACCTAGGTAATTTACATCCGAGAAGTGATTGCCATGCCTATATGGAAGGTTACTCAGAAAGGCGGATAGCTCACTTCTCCTGATGATTAGGTTGTAACCACACCATGGAGTTTGGCGGGACACTAATGCACATGCAAGTGCATAGTATGTGACAGGGAACTGAGCAAACCTTTTTGTTTACTTCTGTATTAACATTTTTATTAAGCTAATGATTATTCAAAAAAATAAGAAAATCCTAAAAATCATGTCAAACAAAAGATTAGATGATAAAATGACAAAAGGGTCATGGTTAAATAATAATCGAAGATCGAAAGAACCAAGAACCTAGAAAGACATGGCTAGTTATTGGCCTAACTCTCTATACTGTCCCTAGCAGAGTCGCCAAGCTATCATAACGTAACTCGGGGGTGGATCCTAGTGGATCTATGGGTGTGTACGACTTAAAATATTTTTCTGACTTAGAAATGTCTTCTTGATTGAGACTATACTTTGGTGATGTGATGAGGACGAGAATGTATGGATTCTCAACTTGTGGTATAGTGAAAGGGATTGTAAGATGAATCGCTCATCTTATTGGTCTCAAATTACCATCATGAAATGGCCAATGCTTGGAGTTGCCACCGATCATTTAGGGCTAGGCATGATCGGATGCCTATTGAAACCTATGTTTTGAGTTATGAAACTCAAAACATAGATCCCATGGTCTATGTAATGCAAAGATTTATTGTTTGGGTTTGAGTGTTGGTTACGCATGATGAGGTACGAAACTCTTCACGACACTCGAAATCAGTACCGTACTAGCTATGTCTTTTTTACTTTCAATTTTTTTATCTTAATTGGTCATTATTTCAATATAACCCCTTTTAATGCATGAATTTTATATAAATAATCTAGGTTTTGATAAAAAAGATTTAATCTCATATAGGCCCTGGAGAGGTGGGGAATATAGAGATTTTCGATAGAAATGACCTTTGGATTTTACTTTGAAAATAGAATGTTCCACTTTGGGCACTAGAGGGATACCCATAAGCAACATTACCTTTAATTTTATTTGAAACAATTTGAAAATATGAATGCAGATAATCATCACAAAGAAATCGTGTTAGTAAGGCAATAAATGAAATAACCTAACATGGATCATTTAATGCAATGATAAAGAGAATGGGTGGACTATTGGAATTTATCTCGCTATTGGCATCGATTATCTAAGAATAACCAAATTGATAATTTTTATGATGCATCTGGATTTCTTGATTAAACGAGATTTGTTTGACGTATTCATGGAAATCTGGGAAGGAAAAGAATTTAATTATAATTGAAATACAGGGTTGGAGTATCCCCTCGAAAAGATAGGGTCATAGTATCCCCATGGACGATGAATAATTTTGATGAAGAAAGATTCTTTAAAGGTTAACAATTTTTAAAAATGGGATTGGAGTATCCTCTCAGAAGGTCAAGGTTAGAGTATCCTTGAAAGTGACATATCTGACACTTAGTAATGAAGTCAAGTTTGAAAAATTTAGTTGATAAAACCTTGTGATTTAGAAGACAGGTGAGCATTTTGATGACATTTGGTGAAAAGATTCATTATGAATAAGGATGGTAAAGATGTAAAATGTGCTTGTGCCTTGATACGAGCCCAGAGGAGGTTAAAGCAGATTCTTAAGTCTAACTGAGTTGACAAAAAGACATTCAAATGTCTCGAGATGAAATTCAAGAAAACAACTCAATTTTTAATCAAAATCAAAAAACAAGGGATAGCATCGTATTATCCAGCTTCTCGAATTTATTTTATATTGGTTTGAAGGCTTTAGAGGGTGGGTGAGATACCGTTTGAAAGGTAACTCAACGAGGACCAATTTGAAAATGTTCCTAACATCCCAAAAAGTCACTTTCTAGGAAAATAAATTTTTAAGTTTAGATTGATCATGCTGCTGGCAGAACATATGAGGGGCAATGCATGTCAAAATTTGGAAAATCACCTTAGACTCATTTGGCATCAAAAAATTGCAAGTGATACCTTTTTGAAAAGGGAATTTAATGAATGTTTTAAGAAAAATGCTTGAAAAATCTGAAAAAAAAAATCATTTAGTGGGTCTGAAATGCCCAACCAGAATACATGGCCAAATTTCAAAGGTTCTAGATAGTTTAGATTTGAAAAATCATAACTTTCTCATCCGGACTGATCTGGAGATGGACAAGACCTCATTTTAAAAGTATTTTGACACACTTTTTGAGAAAAATATCATAAAATTCACTAAAAATTGTTTAGGATTTTAAAATGATTTTTTCATTTGTAATAGCCGTGCTACTAGGAGGGACAAGGCAAAGTAGGGGATATTTCTCATTTTTTATGTACACGGGTCCAAACTCAAGTCATTGACATTCAAACATCTATGACTGAAGGGAAAGAGTGGCATGAGCATCACAAACTCATTTGCACAGCCCCGGAGTAGTTTGGATCTTGGAATAGCCCATTGATCATACCACTCAAGGTTTTGACTCAAGAAAAATGCACAAACATTTAGGGAATAGTTGTAAGACCATTTTTATTTCAAAATCAGAAGATTTGAGCATCTTTAACGAAGATTCCAAATCTAGAAAACTTAATTTTCCCTGAGATATTTTGCTAGCTTTAAGGAAAATGCTAACTCCATGCTATTCCTCATTGGTTGAGGTTAACATACTTGGCTTGAGGGGTTTCAAAAATCAGTTTTTATCAGCCATCAAACATATATTTTGACCATAAACATACAAGGGGATGGCACATAACATGAATGGGGATGCTAATTCTGCTAATGGCCTAGATAAAGAAAATGTTATGCACTTTGACAAAAAAATATTATGGATGCTGAAAATGATAATGATTCATGCAAGTTAAGGTGTAAAAGGCTAATGATTCATACATGGACTAAGATAACAAGATGCATGGACATGGCATAAAATGTATAAGCAAGATATATCAAACTAGTAAGGATGAAATGAGGCATTTTTGCACATCCAAGGAGCATTAAAGCATCCAAATCCTAAACTACCACAACCAAAGCCACAATGATGCATAATAATCCTAAGAGGGTGATGGAAACATGGAGAGCTCACTAAAATAACAAAGGCGCTAAAAAACAAAAAATATGAGTAATAAAGTAGGAAGTTATACCAATAAAACTTCAACTTTGGCCAAATAGTTCGAGCAGTAGAGATAGCTTGAATTTCCCTATTTTCCTTGTTGTAAATAAGAAAGAAAAAGAGAGAAATAATGATGTTTTGGTTTTGGTATGGATGAAGGTAAATTTTAGAATGTGTAGAGGTTGAGAGTGAGTGTTTTAGGGCTGTTTTTAAGGTGATGGGTGAAGAACTACGGGATTCTAGTTTTCTTGAATGTGTTTTTGGAAGTGTTAATGAGCTAGAATCTAACCTTTTTCAGCTGAGATGGAAATGGTTCATTTATACCAGCCTTTTAGAGCCAAATTGTAGGTGTTTTTAGCCATTTCTCAAAGGGGACAAGATGATGTCAGCATGGTGGCTATAGGGTGCCTGTAGGAGGTAGCTTGCTGCCAATGTTATGGGCATAGAGTGGCTGGTTTAAATGCTGAAATGCTTTTCCAGTAAATAGGGTGGCTGATGGTGATATTGGTTAACAAGCTAGGGAGTAGGGTGATCATGTGATGTTAACCCTTTTTTGATCCAATTTAGACTTCAAAAAAATGTTATGATTAATTCAAAAGTCTAAATTCATAATATGATATGTGTTTTAATCTTCCTTTATGCAAATAAATGAGTTAAAAATGAGTTTTGGATTAATGGTGGATAGTTAAAAATACCCAGACCGTGAAAATGGCCTGCATGTATCCTTACATTGCATAATGTATTAATACATTCGGTTTAAAAACCTTGATAGTATTGATACAATGAACATTGTATCGATACAATGATCCTTGTATCGATATTATAAACTATTATATCGATACTATGGACCACTATATCAATACATTTCTTTATAGAATGCATGTTTTGGTCCTGGCATGGCCTACTATCAATACATGAGGTTCTGTATTGATACAGAGGCTTATGTATCGATACATCTACATGTTGTATCGATACAAATGGGGACATTTCAAATTTTTGGTGCGTTAGAGCATTGTATCGATACATGAAAACCATGTATCAATACATTCAAGTAAAATTGTGAATTTTCTCATACCTTTTATCCCCAGATACCTTGGACTACATTATTTGATACCACATTTTTGCATTTACCTTTGATATGATCCCTAGGCCTTCTTGACATCCTCAAAATACCTTTGATATCATTGCACTCTCTTACGTCCGTGCTCCAGATTGCTAAAAATTAGCCCAGACAAAATAAGGTGTCTACAAGTTCATCTGTGAAATTAGATAAACTTAGATACTCATTATAAGCTCCATTCATTTGGTTATTAGCACTGCAATCATCTTCTCCACATTGGTATATAGGATATTGATGCTTTGGTTTGGCAAGAAAAGGTTTTCTTATAATGAAAGTTCATTTGTGATTAGGCATTACAATCATGTCTCGCAATGTGCCTCGGGGTGGATCCTCATAGGTCTATGCGTGCATACGACTTAAAATATTTTTCTAACTTAGAAAAGTCTTCTTGATCAAGACTTTTCTTTCATGATGTGATGAGAATGAGAATGTATGGGTTCTCGACTTGTGATACAGTGAAAAGGACCATAAGATGAATTACTCATCTTATTGGTCTCAGATGACCATCATGAAATGACCAACGTATGGAGTCACCACCAATCATTTTGAGCTAGGCATGATTGGATACCTATTGAAACCTATTTTTGAGTTACAAAACTCAAAACATCGATCTCGTGGTCTATGTAGTACAAAGATTTACCGTTTGGGTTCGAGAGTTGGTTACGCACTATGATGTATGAACCTTTTCGTAATGCCCAAAGTCAGTGCCTTATTAGCTATGTCTTATCTTGGTTTTGACTCTTTTGATTTTACCTCATCATTATTTTGATATAACCTTTTTTTAATACATGAATCTTATAGAAATACAAATCCAGGTTTTGAAGAAAAAGATTTAATCTCATCTATGCCCTAGAGAAATAGGGAATATATAAATTTTTAATAAAATGACCTCTAGATTTTACTCTGAAAATGGAATGTTCCACTTTGGGCACTAGAGAGACACTCACGCAGAACATTACCTTTAATTTTATTTGAAATGGTTTGAAAACATAAATGCAAATAATCATCATAAAGAAATCACGTTAGTAAGGCAACAAATGAAGTAACATAACATTTATCATTCAATGCAATGATAAAGAAAAGGAATGGACTATTGGAATGTATCTCGCAATTGGCATTGATTATATGGGAATAACTAAATCGATAATTTTTGAAATGCATCTTGGTTTCTTGATTGAACGAGATTTGTTTGACACATTCATGAAAGTCCAGGAAAGAGGAAAAAAATTAATTGTAGTTGAAAAATAAGGTTAAAATATCTCTTTGAAAAGGTGGGGCTGGAGTATCCCTGAGGATGATAAATAATTTTGACAAAGAAGGATTTTTAAACCTTGATAATTTTGAAAAGAAGGTTTGAGTATCCCCTCGAAAGGTTAGAGTTAGAGTATCCCCATTGATGACAAATCAATTTGACAAAGGAATATTTTTAAATCTCAATAATTTCAAAAAGTAAGGTTGGAGTATCCCTTCAAAAGGTCAGGGTAGGAGTATCCCTAAAAATGAAACATCTGACACTCTTTAGAGAAGTCAAGTTGAAAAACTTAAGTTGATAAAACTTTGTGATTTAGGAAATGGGCGAGCATTTTGATGACTTTTGGTAAAAAAATTATTATGAATGAGGATGGTAAAGATGTAAAATATGTTCGTGCCTTGATACGAGCTTATGGGAGGTTAAAGCCTATTTTCGAGGCTAATCAAGGTGATATGGAGACATTCGAATGTCTCGAGATGAAATTTGGGAAAACAACTTAATTTTAACCATAACCGAAAATAAGAGATGACATCACGCTATCCCATTTCTTGAATTAATTCTAAATTGGTTTGAACGCTTTAAAGGGTTAACAAGATATCGTAAAAAAGGTAACCCGATGAGGGTCAACCTAAAAATATTCCCAATATCCCAAAAAATCATTTTTCAACAAAATAAATTTTCAAATTTAGATTAATTTCACTACTGACAGAGTATGTGAGGAAAATGGTGTGTTAAAATTCAAAAAATCATCTCGAACTCATTTGATATAGAAAATTGCAAATAATACCTTTCTAGAAAAGGAATTTCATGGATATTTTAGGCAAAATGTTGGACAGATTTGGAAAAATCATTTAGTGGGCCTTAAGGGCCCAACCAAAATACACTTTGTTCACTCTAGGGATTCTGGATAGTCTAGGTTTGAAAAATTATAACTATTTCATGTGGACTAATCCAAGGATGAACAAAACCTTCTTTTAATAATTATTTGACACACTTTCAAAGAAAAATATTATAAAATTCATGAAAAATCATTTGAGATTTTAAAGTGATTTTTCAATTTGTAATAGTGCTACTACTAGCAAGGTATAAAGCAAAGCGGAGGATAGTTCTAGGTCCAACTTGAGTCATTGACATTTAAACGTCCATGACTGAAGGGAAAGAGTGGCATAAGCATCATGAACTCATTTGCACAGCCCCGAAGTTTTTTAGGATGATGAAATAGCCTGTTGATCATAACACTCAAGGTTTTGACTTAAAAATAAGGCATAAACATTTTGAGAACAAGTGAAGGCCATTTTCGTTGCAAAATCAAAAGATTTGAGCTTATTTAACCAAGATTTTAGATATGGAAAACTTAATTTTCCCCAAGATATTTTGCTAACTTTAAGAAAAATGCTTAGTCCATGCTAATCTTTATTGGTTTAGGTTAACATGCTTGGCTTAGGGAGGTTTTGAAAATCAAGTTTTGATAGCCATCAAACATGCATTTAAAGAAGGTGAAGGCAATGAATAGACATGGAGATGGCACAAAACATGTATGGTGATGTTAACTTTACCAATGGCCTAGATAAAGAAAGTGTTATGCACTTTGACAAGAAAATGTTATGAAAGCTGAAAATGACAATGACTTATGACAATATGCAAGCTAATGGATAAATATGCTTGAAATATGTTAGGCTAATGATTCATGGATAGATTAATCACAGCAAGATACATGGACATGGCATAAAATGTATGAGTAAGAGCTATCAAAATAACAAGGATAGAATGAGGCATTTTGCACATCAAAAGAGCATTAAGGCATCCAAATCCTAAACTGCCACAACCAAAGGCCATAATAATGCATGAGAATCCTAAGAGGGTGATGCAAACATGGAAACCTCACTAAAATGATGAAGATGCTGAAAAACAAAAAATGGAAGTGATAAAGTAAGAAGTTATACCAATAAAACTTCAATTTTGGCTAAATAGTTGGAGCGGCAGAGATGGCTTGAATTTTCCTCGTTTCTTTCTTGTTAATAAGCAAGAAGAAGAGAAAAACAACAAGGTTTTGGTTTTAGTATGGATAAGGATGACTTTTAGAATTTGTAATGGTTGGGAATGAGTGTTTTAGGGCTATTTTGGATGGTGAGTGAAGAGCTATTGGATTTTGGTTTTCTTGGTGTAGGAATATGTTTTTGGATGCTAAAAATGAGCCATAATCTAACCTTTTTTAGCTGAGATATAAGTGGTCTATTTATACTAGCATTTTAGAGCCAAATTAAAAGTGTTTTTTGGTCATTTCTCAAGGGGGACAAATTGATGTCAGCTTGGTGGCTATATAGTGGCTGTAAAGAGCAACTTACTGCCAATGTAATGGACATAAGGTGGTTGGTTTAAATGCTAAAATGATTTTCTAGCAAGTAGGGTGGCTGATGGTGATCTTGGTTAACAAACTAGGGATGAGTAGGGTAATCATGTGACATCTACCCTTTTGATCTAATTTAGACTTCAAAAAAATGTTGTGATTAATTCAAAACTCTAAATTTGTAATTTGATATGGGTTTTGATCTTTTTTTATGTAAAGAAATGAGTTAAACTCAAGTTTTGGATTAATGGTGGACAAGTCAAAAATGCTCGGACCATGGAAAATGGCCAGTACGTATCGATATATTATAGAATGTACCGATACATTTGGTCAAAAAAACTTATGTGTCTCGATATAATGAACATTGTATCGATACAATGATCATTGCATCGATACTATAAACCATTGTATCGATGCTATGAACCATTGTATCAATACATGTTGATATGTATCGATACATTTCTTTATAGAATGTGCGTTTTGGTTTTAGCATGGCCTAGTATCTATACATGAGCTCTTGTATCAATACATAAGCTTATGTATTGATACATTTACATGTTGTGTCGATACAAATGAGGACATTTCAAATTTTTGGCATGTTGATGCATTGTATGGATACATGAGAACCATGTATTGATACATTCAAGCAAAATTATGAATTTTCTCATATCTTTTGTCCTCAAACACCTTGAACTACGTCTTTTGATGCCATATCTTTGCATTTACCTTTGAAATGATCCATACACCTTCTTGACCTCCTCAAAATAATTTTTCATCACTCGACAATCATCGCCCCCCTCACGTCCATGCCCTAGGTCGCTAAAAAAGTAGCCTAGACAAAATAAAGTGTCCATAGCTGCCCCTCTTTGACCATTGCTAAGAATTAGGGAGAGGGCAAAGATAAATAGACATTATTTTATCCAGTGGAACGATGCTCCTTAGAACACTTATAAAGAAATAAATTGTAATTAACTTCACTGTGAAAAGTGCAATGTATTAGCAGCAATCCTGATAAAGGTTTAAGTGAATTTTGTATGGTTTGCTTCCCTACTAGGGTGTTAGGTTTGGTAAGGTTTGACTCCCTTAGGTAGGTACAGAGTAATATGGATTTTTGATGTGGGTGTCGCTAGCTTATGTAGGCTTTAACTTAACCTTTGGGTGCCACCAGGTCATGTAGGCTTTGATTCGAGTGCTGTCAGCTTGTGCAGGCTTAAACTTAGACTGGGGTGCCACCAGCTTATGTGGGCTTTAACTTAGACTTGGGTGCCATCAGCTTGTGTGAGCTTTGAAAAGGTGCCTTTAGCTTATGGGCTTTTGGAAAGGCTGCCATTAACTTTTGGGATTTGAAAAGGTACCATTAACTTATGGATTTTAAAAAGGGTGCCATTGACTTGTGGGCTTTGAAAAGGTGCCACTGACTTGTGGGCTTTGACTCGAGTGCCATTAGCTTATGCAGGCTTTGACCCAAACTAGGTGCCACTAGATCGTATGGGTTTTGACTCAGGTGTCGCCAACTTATACGAGCATTAATTGACTAGGTGCTACCAGCTCATGTGGGTTTCGATTTAGGTGCCATGAACTTATGCAAGCTTTGACTCAGACTAGGTACGCCAACTTATGTGGGCTTTGACTTGGGTGCCACCAACTTATGTGGGCTTTGAAAAGGGTGCCATTAACTTGTGGGCTTTGAAAAGGGTGCCATTGACTTATAGTCTTTTAAAAAGGTGCCACTGACTTGTAGGCTTTGAAAAAGGTGCCATTGACTTGTGGTCTTTTAAAAAGGGTGCCACTAACTTATGGGCTTTTAAAAAATGTAATATTGACTTGTAGACTTTAAAGGGTGCCACTGATTTATGGGCTTTGACAAGGTGCCACTAACTTATGGGCTTTAAAAAAGATGCCATTAACTTGTGGGCTTTGAAGGTATGCCACTGACGTATGGGATTTTGGAAAAGGTGCCACTGACTTATGGGCTTTGAAGGGGTGCCACTGACTTATGGGCTTTAAAAGTTTCTTGATAGATGCCTCCTAAATAATGCTTGGTTTATGAAGCTTAGAGTTTTTACCTAGGAATCCTTAGAGGTTTGGTGAACCTAGCTTAAAGTAACATTGTAAAAATCATAATGTGTGATGGTAATATGAATGCATAATGTGGAATGCTATAATGACTGTATGTGAAGTCTAACATGGGAGATAGTCGTAGTTTTCCTTGTATGTCATTCAGTCTCTCATAGGGATGGTGATCCATCCTAGTTCAACCAAGGATTAGAATTTTCTTGATTTTACTGGGGATTATAGGTTGTATCGGCTCCACTAGGGATACGACAAAAATCTATTCTCAAGGATTTAGATTATTGCATTTCCTGATTTAAGAGGATCAATCATTTTCTTGACAATTGGAAGGCATCACCAATAATTTACAAACTGTTTGACTGATTACGTTGATGTCTTTAGTTTCGATTGGATTCTGATAGAATGCATGGTTGATTTTTTGTTAGCTTTAAATGGTTTTTCTTAAGATTTAGCTTATTAAAGCAAGAAATGGTTTAATGTATGGTCATGCTGAGCGGGTGTTTGGACGTGAAAATGCATGATCTTAATGATCAGGGCATAAGAAGAGTTCCTTGTGCTTTTTTTTTCGATGTAATATCAAGATGTCCTGATGCATATTTTAGTTGATTATCAAACATTATCAACTAAATGGCAAGTGCAAAGTGAATTGTACAAGGGTTAAAAGAAACAAGGCAATATTCATTTATGACAACAAAGAGACATAACTTGGTATATTTTTTTTGACAAACAAGTGATAGGGTAGCCAGATGGATGATCTTTTGGGTGAAAGACGCCTCTGACAATCACGACATGGATGTTCTTTAGGAGCTTTTCAGGATCTTTCTTGAACAATGAATATGACAGTATGAGCTGATCTTTGAAAGATCCCTAGGATTGCTTTGCTTTGTTCTATAAGTGATCTTAGCCTATCCCCCATCAAAATTGATCTTCTCAAGTCACCCTTATGGGTTTTCAATCATAGTCGGGTTAGCTGCCTAGATGCCCTTTTTAGATTTTCATTTGGACCCTTTTCTTTTTAAGGATGCCTTTTTAGGTTTTCACCCTCTATGTGTAATATTTCTTGATGGAATCCAAGTTGATTGGGTTAGGCAAGGCATTGCCTTTCTATTTCTGACAAGATTAGGGTCCTTCCGGAGAAGGCTTGCTTTATGACATACGATCTTTCCCAAGTAAGGCTCTACTTGCCTTGTGCATCGTTATGAATTGGAAGGATCTTCTTCAATACCAATTCGCTTAGGTGAAATTGTCATGGGTGCATCTTTTTGTCATAAGCTCTGATCATGCATCTTTGATACATTTAACCATGGCAGATGGCTTTCATTCATTTTTCCTCAATAAGATTAAGCTGGTCGCATTTTTTCTTGACCCATTTAGCCTTTTCAAGTTTGGTTTCCATTAAGACTCTAAGAGAAAGGATCTTGACTTTGATAAGCAATACAACTTCCATCCTATAGACAAAAGAGAATAGGCTAGCACCTGTGGAAGTGCAAACTAAGGTCTGATAAGCATCAAGTGCAAAGGATAGCTTCTCATGCCAGTCTTTGTAAGTCTCAGCCATTTTCTCAATTATTCTTTTGATATTTTTGTTGGTCACCTCGACTGCCCCACTCATCTTTGAGCAATAAAAGATAAAATTATGATGCTAGATCTTGAACTATAAGAGGTCTGATGGAGCTTTCTTTAAGACCTTTTTTAG